>OVBJ01003363.1:0-12511 GCA_900406535.1 Noccaea bulbosa
AAACATGTACGCCGGTTTCGCTGGTTCCATGGGCCGTGGCGTCGAGCGTCATGACATTTGGAGCTGGTCCTTCGAAAACGCCGCCAAGAATTAGTTAAACCGGGTTTCTTCGGTTCTCTTCGGTTCGATTTGGCCAGATCTCGTTTCCTTTATTATTTTATGCTAAACCGGAATGAATAAATACTCGTTCAAATAAAAAGCCAAATCTGTGGGCTGTGTGTGGCTTACTGCGTATTTGTATTTTCATATTTTTATTGAGAGATTGATAATAAAATAAAATTTGTTTTCACATTCATGTATTTATAATACTTGAACCACATGGTTTCAGAAGGTAAACGATCGAATTAAGCTCCACATCAACATAAATACTGCAAAAAAACTGCCCACGTTTAACTCGGAAAATTGTTTGTCAATTTGTTTGCTTCTTTTTTGTTGTTGTTTGGAGTAATCCTGGACGTGGTCGTATTGTATATATCTGATGGATAAATGTATTTTTTTTATAGAATATAAGTCATATGACGAACAGAGCAAATTCTTGCATCCACGTAAAGAAAACGGTTTCTATTACATAGACGGAAAGAAAACGGTTTCTATTACATAAACGGAGATTATTAAAATATGTTTTGCCATGCAAAAGACTATAAACCTGGAATGTTTAGAGTTATACACGAGTCACGAGATATGAAATTTAAAAATGTTCCATCAAGAGATATACACAATGGAATCAATTATTACTCGAACTCAATTATCAAGATTTTTTTTTTTTTTTTTTTCCCTATTTTCNCGAATAAGATAAACAGTAGGTCCATTTCGTTGCAGGCAGGTGCTGGTGTTGGCGTCTGTAACGCGCACACTTGGCGTTACTAATCTGTCGATTGCTTTGAATGTTGGGAGGAGAATTGTGATTATATAGAAAAATAAGGAAGTCTTTGTCCATATACACATTTTTATTTTTTTACCTATTTTTGATCTTAATATCTTTTAACATATTTAAAAATACTAAAATAAATAGTTTTAAAATCCAAAAAAATTCCCAAAATTGAAATCAATGATCTTAAGATTTTTTATAATATTTTTACAATTTATGATATGTAAAATATATATTGAAGTTTGGTTCTACCAATTTTCAAATGAAAAATAGAAAATGTATTCTACTTATTTGACTTATATCTATTCATGGTAGAATATGATTTCTACCATTTGTCTACAGATCTACATTTAGTAGAATATAATTTCTATCGTTTATGTACACTTCTACTACTCGTAGAATATGATTTCTACTAGTTACTCTATGTTCTACTACTCGTAGAATAAGATTTCTACCGGTTACTCTATGTTCTACTATTCGCAGAAGATATGTTCTACAAATTACACTATTTTCTGCAAGTTGTAGAATTTGTACTCTACTAGAAACATAGTCTTCTACGTGGTTGTAGATTTCGTGTTTTGTTAAAAAATAGTCTTCTACCATTTGTAGAAAACGTATTCTACCGAATATTTTTGAAAATATTTTGAAATATTCTGAATATTATTGTTTCTTTTTTCTTCTCCCAACTGATCAAACCACGATTTTTGCTCCTTGTTTCTCTTTTTTCTCCTAGTTACCATGTTGCATATCTATGCAACTTTTGGTGTATGAAAATCGAGTGAGAATTATGTTGCTGATGAGGCAAAAGGAGGTAGATTAGTGGATTTGGAATCTATCACTACTTTTGAAGAGTTGAAGATGATGATTTTGGAGGACTTTTCAATCCAACCCGGCGCCGAGGTGGAGCTTAGCTGTTTACCGGGAGGTTTGATCGATAATGCAAGGTCTCCAAGAGTTGTGATTGATAATGATCGTCATTTGAAAAAATTTATTTCGTATATGAGGAAGGCTGCGTAGAAACATTTGTGTGTGACCTTGACGGATCCCGTTCAGAATCAAAACAATGGATTCAACAACGATTTGAATACATAGCAAATAACGAAATCCCACATTGGAGACAACGATGGTTATGTGTCTGGAAAAGTTGAAATCAACAAAAGCAACATGTAGTACATGCTCTTCCCTTATTGTCGTCATCGAGATCTTTCCTTTTCTCTTGATCAACTTACTCCAAAAGCCTCTATCATCAGCCCATTTCTCAAGTTCATAGTTGCCATCGTCTTGGCACTTGAGCCAGGTAATCGCATGGAACTCTTGCAAAGAAAAACGCAAAGGCCTCCTTGCAAACACAAACCACAACTCATGTTTTTTGGAGGTGAGAAGCCGCCTAGACATGAAACTGTGAACCAATTTCGCTGAAAATGTCAAACGATTGTCGTAGATAGCTACTATATGAGCGAAAACAGGATCCTTCTTTACTTCGTTCAACTCATCTTCCATGTGCTCCTTCAAAACCTTCAGTATCGACATTTTGGCACATTTGTTAATCTTATCCACTTGTGGTTCTGTCCCTTCCTTGTATAATCGTTTAGGCAACTCTGTATCCATACNTTGCATAAATTCCCAAGCAAGTAACAAATGAACATAAACGATCTAAAAAACAACAACAAGATAATCATTGTCTTAGAATATTACCAACAAGACAGCCTAGTCTAGCTTGTTGTTTTATTCTCAAATTTTTTAACAACTCCTAATAACATTCATGAACCTAACTAAGCTTTACTTAACAAAACAATACATCTCAGCACAGAATAAAAATTTGTGAAACAAAGAGAGAGCATAACACTTTATTCCCACATTTTGAACAACTCCTAATATAACATTCACGAACCTAACTAAACTAAACTAAACTAAACTTAATGAACCAAACTAAATTTGTACATTCACAAACCTAACTAAATTGTACTAAACAAAACAGTACATTTCATCAGAAAATACAAAATTGTGTGAGAAAGAGAGAGCATAACCTCCTACCTACACACCTGCTTGCGAATCTAACCCCTTTCCAAAAATTGTTGAACGTAGATATGAAGATGCAAGCGGAATGGTTTTGGTGTCACCTGAAATTTTAAGGAAAAAGAGAGTTGATTCCAAAGCAACGAAAAGAGGGGAACAAAATGACTAGCTTTATTCAAGAAGTAAGTCAGTCTAACATTGTCATACATTAACCAAACCATATACCCAAATACACTTAAGACTAAGCTAGCATCGAGCCATTTAACAAACCTTAAGACAAAGCTATCACTAAACACTTGTTAACATGGTATTAAGCTTCAATTACTGATTTATTACATTCAATTATGCACCTAGAACGAAAAACACTATGAGATGAGAACATGTTTTCTTATCATGTACCAATAAACTTCAATTAGTTAATTAAACAAACTCAACATGCAAAATTAGCCTCAAAATGAACCAAATTAAAACACAAATCAACTTTCTGACAAAAGCCCCAATTCAATTTGAGATTGGGATCAAGTAATCCGACTTCTGATAACAAAATCCTCACTTACGACCCAACTATAACACATTCATAAAGAGAAAAAATAGCATAACACTCCCAAATCCACACTAACCTGAAGGAAATCTCGAATCTGTGGTTGGTGGAGAACCAGAGGAAAAAATGAGTGATGAAGGAGGAGAACAAAGTGGTGCGAAAGAGTTGGTGAAAGAATTTCCGGTGACGGCAGATTAGTTTCCGACGAGAGAAAGAAGAGATGGCGACGGAGGACAGTGACGGAGCACCGATTGAAGTGACGGAGAAAGAAGAGAAGAAGAAGAAGAAAGTCGGGGAAGAAGAGAGTCGAAGAAAGCAAATTTGTTTAATCACCGATTTAACACAATTTTTGTTTTCATCAGTTTAATAAATTAATAAAAAAAAATGCATTACTTTTTTGCTTGATTTTTGTGATATGCATTCTGCGGTTAAAACCTCACCAAATTAGATGTAGTTAGATGTGTTATCTTTCATTTAATTTAATATTTATTTTCAAAATTTTAGAAAAAAATTATATAAATAAAATTTAACTTTTATCTTATTTTTATTATAAAAAACAAAAGTTTGACAAATAGATATAGTTAAAAACAATTAATTATTATACTAATAATTGTTACTATTCAAACATTATTCCATACCGCTTTTTTATAGAAACCGCACTTGTTCCGCATATTGCGTTACTTCTATTAAATTGTTCCGTCCCATTTTATTTTATTTATCCCGTACCGTTGGATTCGCTTTGGAAGTTTATTTTTTTTTCCTTTTTTTTTTTTTTTTTTTTAAATCTCGNATCTCGATCGATATCTTGCTTTTGTACAATATGCAAATTCACAAAGCTCTGTTTTTAAGCTCTGTTCCTCTTTCCCACCAACTTCGTTTGTCAATTTCAACTTCAAAACCGTCGATAACTCAAAAATCTTACGAAAACCAATAGCTAAACCGGTTTGATTTGGTTTGGTTAGTGTCTTTAGAGAGTGGTAACCGGAACTAGATCTTAATTTTAATTTAAAAAATATAACAGCCATATAAAAGCCAAATGTGTGGCTGACTGTAGACTGTAGTGGACTTATTAATCGGGTTTCGAGCACTTCATTATTTAAAGCACTGGGGAGATCCATTCCTCTTGAAAGAATCTGGTCTTTTTGTTTTATTATTCATAAGAAACTCATGTATATGTACAATTATAATACCCAGAAAGATCCCCTCCTATAAACAAAGTAAAATGTTTCTTTATTCCAGAGCAAAAGTTTGAAGATTTGACCCCCATTGTTTGACTATATTTATACATTTGGCCCTTTTTCCTTTTTTGCTCTGTGAGTTGTGAGGTCGCAGATTAACCACGTTGCTGTTGTAAAAAAAAAAGAGAGATTTAACCACGTTGCTTGCGTGTAAAGAGAGGTTGGGGGATTATCAAAATTGAATGAAAAAAATGACTATAAAAATATTTAAAGAAGGACTCCCGACAGTGAATAGTTTCTTTCAGCAGTCGTTTTTTGTTTTTATTCTAAAAGGCCGAGAATTTATGAGGCTGAGAGAGGCTGCTTCTGCTTTTTTCGACTTAAAAAGAGGAGAGAAACTGCGTGTTTGGTCTGTTTTTTGTTGTGTGGTTCTGTTTCAATATCGAAAAGATCATTTCTGGGTGGCCTTTCAGATACTTCTTATCTTCTTCTTCCTCTCACTAAGCTTGCGGTCAAGAAGCTTCCTTCTTTTTCCATTTTTGTCTCTTTTTATGATCGCAGATTCCATTTTCTTTTTTTTCTTGATTACTTAATATCTTTTGGGTGTTTTGCTCTAATCACGTTATTGAGTGTACTTCTGTTTCTAGCCTTGTGATCACTCAAACAAGGGGCTTTACATTCAGAGAGTCTTATGTTCTTGGCGAAATGCGTGACTTGTGATCAACGATCTTAAGCAATGAGCTGTTAAATCCGAAATGGAAGGTTCTTCAAACTCCAACTCAAGGGGATTCAATAACAATAACTCTGGTGTTTCAGACAGGAACACACCTCGTTCTAAGCCTTCCTCTCATGTTGATGATGACTATGTCAGAAGCTTGTTAGGTAGTAGTACTAGTCACAAACCCAGCGAAGAAGATTCTCTAGGGTTTAAAGACGATGACCCTTTCGTTAGATCCTTGGAATGGGGTGATGTTAGCTTGAGGCAGTGGCTTGATAGACCCGAAAGATCTGTAGATGTTTTCGAGTGCTTGCACGTTTTCAGACAAATCGTCGAGATCGTTCACGCTGCTCACTCTCAAGGCGTTGTTGTTCACAATGTCAGGCCTTCTTGCTTCGTCATGTCTTCGTTTAACCATGTTTCCTTCATCGAGTCCGCTTCTTGTTCCGACTCCGGCTCTGATTCTCTGGACGACGGTCCGGTTAGCCACAAGGAAACCGGAAGCTCGAGAAGAGAGGAAGCTGTTTCAGTAGAAGGAAAAGGAGACTACGACAAGATCTTGGAGAGACAAATCGAGACACTAGAGGAAGAAAAGAAGCAACCTTTTCCGATGAAACATGTCTTAGCAATGGAGACAAGTTGGTATACAAGCCCTGAGGAGGATTTTGGTTCTCCGAGCACTTGTGCTTCAGATGTTTACCGTCTTGGCGTCCTTCTTTTCGAGGTTTGTGATAAAGACATCAACTTTGTCTCTGTTTTCTTTTTTTTTTTTTTGTTTCCTCTGTTTTTTGTGTTCTTGAAAAGGTGATTAGATGAAAGTTACTTTCTTTGCAGCTATTCTGCCCAGTGCCATCAAGAGAAGAGAAGTCAAGAACTATGTCTAGTTTAAGACATCGTGTTCTTCCGACTCAGATACTGCTCAAATGTCCAAAAGAAGCTTCTTTCTGCTTGTGGTTACTGCATCCGGAGCCAAGTTGTCGACCATCGATGAGGTTTATTGTCTTTTTCACTTCATGTTCTTAGTTTTGCTGAATGGAACTAATCGAGAAGTTGTTGTCTACTTGTCTTTATGGTGTGGCAGTGACTTGCTGCAAAGCGAGTTTATAACCGAACCAAGAGATAACTTGGAAGAACGTGAAGCAGCGATAGAGCTCAGAGACAGAATCGAGGAACAGGAGTCGTTACTCGAGTTCTTGCTACTGATTCAACAGAGAAAGCAGGAGACTGCGTATAGGTTGCGTGACACGGTTTCGCTTCTTTCCTCAGACATTGAGCAAGTCGCAAAGAGACAGCTGATCTTGAAGCAAAAGGGAAACTCATATTCGTCTGATTTCAATCATCAGCAGCAGCCATTGATGACAAACGAAGAGCCTTTGGCCTCAAGAAAACGGTTTAGACAACTGATTCCTCCGGTGGAAGAAACCGACGTCGAAGAAGCTGATGTAGAGAGCCAAGAAAGCACACTTCTTGAAAGCTCGCGGCTGATGAGAAACTTCAAGAAACTAGAATCTGTCTATTTCCTTACAAGGCGCAGGCAAATGAAAGCTGCCGCTTCAGGGAAGTCATTGACTAGACATTCTCCGTTAAGCAGTGAAAACGGAAGAGGAGGCTCGATGATTGTCTCAGAGAAAAGCTCAGTAAGCAACCCCAAAGATTTCTACAGCAACGACTCGAGACAAGGCGGGTGGATAGATCCGTTCCTCGAGGGTTTGTGCAGATACTTATCATTCAGCAAGCTGAGAGTGAAGGCTGATTTGAAGCAAGGAGATTTGTTGAACTCTTCTAACCTCGTCTGCGCACTTTCATTCGACCGAGATGGAGAGTTTTTCGCCACTGCGGGTGTCAACAAGAAAATCAAGATATTCGAATGCGACTCCATCGTCAACAACAACAGAGACATTCACTATCCGGTTGTGGAGTTGGCTAGCCGGTCAAAGCTAAGTAGCTTGTGTTGGAACAGCTACATCAAGAGCCAGATTGCATCAAGTAACTTTGAAGGCGTGGTTCAGGTTAGTTTTATAGATTCTGCTTCTAATTAAGAAACTTTCCACGTTGGGATGATGATGTATTGCTTTCTGTTTTTAAGATATGGGATGTTGCGAGAAGCGAGCTGGTTGCAGAGATGAAGGAGCACAAGAAGAGAGTGTGGTCCATTGATATTTCATCAGCAGATCCGACTTTGCTTGCTAGCGGAAGCGATGATGGAACCGTTAAGCTATGGAGTATCAATCAGGCAATTCTAATTTGAAATGTCGGCTATTGAAAACTGAAAACTAAAATTTCTCCCAAGAATGCAGACATCTTGATTCTCAGGATGTGTGATTTTAAGAGTCCTTTTTTTCTTGTTTTTCAGGGAGTTAGCATTGGAACCATCAAGACAAAAGCTAATGTATGTTGTGTCCAGTTTCCATCAGACTCAGGAAGGTCTTTGGCATTCGGTTCTGCAGATCACAAACTGTATTACTACGATCTTCGAAACCCCAAGATTCCTCTTTGCACAATGATTGGTCATAGCAAGACAGTGAGTTATGTCAAGTTTGTAGATTCATCGACTCTTGTGTCCTCTTCTACTGATAACACACTGAAGCTTTGGGACTTATCAATGACTGCTTCTGGTGTTAACGAAACGCCTCTTCACTCATTCGCTGGACACACTAATTTAAAGGTAAACAAAAACCTCAAGAAAAATCTGCTTTCAGACTCGGTTTCTGATGCTCACTATGTTCTTGCAGAACTTTGTTGGATTGTCGGTCTCTGATGGGTACATAGCTACAGGCTCAGAGACTAATGAGGTAAAGGGTTTGTTAAAAAAAGGAATCTTTTTGACAAAGGTTGTGATTAACTGAGCTTCTTCTTTGTTTTGGACTCCATAACAGGTTTTCGTGTACCACAAGGCATTTCCAATGCCGGTGATGTCTTACATGTTCAGCAACACTGACTCTGGGTCTGGTCTCGAAGTGGACGATGCCTCCCAGTTTATATCTTCCATCTGCTGGCGAGGACAGTCGTCTACGTTAGTCGCTGCTAACTCCAATGGCAACATCAAGATTCTGGAGATGATACCTTAAGAGAGCCTCTCAGGGGCAAAAAGGGTTATTTAAGAGATATCTGTTTTGTTAGTGGGGGTTCTATAGGGTAAATCAATTGTTACCAAAAGAATAGGAAAAATGGGAACACTTTGTATAGAATTTCATTAAAAAAAAAAAGATGAGGAAAACACAAAATTGGATCTTTGCATTTGTATACTAAATGTTATACATGAAAACATCTCAATAAAAAGATTATAATTTTTATTTGATTCCTGACTTCAAACAAGAAAAAAACTAATCCCAATATGAGACACTAGTAGGTGACGTGGCACATAAGGCATCTACTCGATCAAAACAATGTCTAATTGTCTTTCTAAACCAAACTAAAAGCCCAAGATTCTCTGAAACCCTATATTTGTGTATATATTATATATGTCGCAAGAACAGTCTCACTCTCCCTGAATTCGATCAAAATGATTCTTTTTTGTGTTTCTCCTTTCGGAAATTCGATCTATTTACACTGATTAAGCCCTGTTTTAGCCTGGTTGACTAACCTGTCAACAAGCCCCTGAAGCCTCTGAGCACCAGGACTAGCCTTAATCTTAGCCACGTCACCGACCTGAGAGCACTTTGGTTTCCCACTGCACCACCCACCAGGAGTAAAACCATCTTTGTCATTCCTCCGTCTAAGCAACTCCTTGTCGATCACGTCGAGCACTTTGTCGTCTCCTCTGAACTTCCTAGCGAACGCAGCACCGCTCGACACCATCTTCTCCGTGTCGTTGAGCGACAGCACGTGCGGGTGCTGCTGCGGCGGAGTGTCCCAGGAGATGTAGTGGAGGTCGTGGTTTAGCGCGGTTTTCGAGAACTCGGGCACGTTGCAAATCACCGTCTGGAAGTAACCTTCCGGCGACGAAACGAAATTGGTGTAATACATTAGGAGGGTTCGTGGTAAATTGTCCCATCCCCATATGCAATACTCTACAAACGAGCGTGACAGAGCCATCCAAGCTGATCCTGCATCCAAAAAGTTTCGAGCTTTATTGCGCAAGAAAGAGTTTTGATCACTTTCTATATCTTTAAACCCAAAAAATCCGAACCAAACCAAACACAACACAAAGGAAAGTTTCAAGCTTTGATGAATCTAATGATGTAATGCAAAAATGGAGCTTCAAACACAAGCTTAGAGGACTGACCAGTGAATAATTTAAAGGCAGTTGGCAAACTTCGACGGGGTGTGACCCAGTAAATGTCTGATTTGTTCACCAAGTAGAGTCCAGGGTCAATCATTAATGGCATTGCTCGCTTCTCCCTTCACAAGGAAGCAAAAACACATATCAGTACACAAGAACATAAACATTCGACCAAATCAAGAACCTGAAAAAATCTCACTCTTTCCAACCAAGTTCACTTGTGTGTTCGATAAAGTTGACGTTCCGGTCCAGTGTTGAGAAAGTATGAAGCAGATCTTCAAACACAAGATTGATGACAGTAAGTTAACACAACACAGGACCGAAATCCGGAATCTTGATTGAAAACTGAGAAAAGAAAGTTACCATCTTGAGTGACGAGAGGATAATCTGAAGCACTGAGATTAATAAACCAATCCCATTTGGCGCTTCTCTTAAGAAGCACCGCACAAGCGTGAAGTGTATTTGCCACCATTGTCGGTCCTCTATACGTCACAAGATTAGCCTTAGTTATCATATACACGTTGCCTGTTTCAGAATACATAGGATCCTTGTTAATCCGAGAAGCCAGCTCCAATCTCTCGTCCACCGGCGATTCAAGGTCCAAGTGAACAACGTAGTGGTTCCTCGGATGGTACACTGCTCTAAGCGTCCTCCAAAGCTTCTCCACATCTCCTTTAGACCCGGAAACAAGGTAAGCGAAACGGGGAAGCTTGTCTTCTTCTTCGCGAGGCGAAACAACGGGAAGAGACTGTCTAGCGACTTTGGACTCTGCAAACTCAAGTCTCGTCTGGTTGCTGACGAGGCGGGAAGGGACGATGGAGGAGAAGATGCCGTTGATTGTTCGGAGCGACGAGAGTAAGCCCATGTTGAAAGAGGTCGCTAGGAGGAAAACGCAGACGAGAGATGTGATCACTAGAGGGAAAACCCATCTCTTCTCCACGCTTACATACCCCATTGCAGCAAAGCTCTGATCATGAGAGACAAAGAAAGGAACAAGCTTGGAGCAAAAGCTTTAATCTTTTTTTTTTTTCAGGAGTCAGCAACAATCTTGCCACACAAGAACCTATCAAACAAACAAACAAGCACACAAATAAAAAATTGAGTTTTCAGAGTTAAAAATGGAAAGAAGAAGATACTAAAACACGCAGCCGACACATTTAAAGTTTGCCAGATTCTCACGCAATCATCAAGCTTGAGATTTACGATATCATTTAGAGTCAATGAAGACGACGACGACGACAAGGCTCTCCTTCCCATAAAAAAAAAAACTCTTAGAATAGGGATTCATTATCAATCAAGCAATCGGACATCTCAGCAGCTAGATTAAACCTAAGATCAATTTAATCAATCCGTCTCCGACACCACCGACACGAATCACAAATCTCGAAGGTGAGATTTAGATCTAAGAGCACTAAAGGAACATGCTTTACTCATCCCAACCGAATAACAAAGAGTCAAAAAACCAAATCTAGATCGAGAAACGAAGACCCACATAACTGAAAGACAGATAGATTAATAAGATGAAGAAACCTGGTTGGATTCTGGTTGATGTTCCAAGGTGCTGTTTAATCTCGTCGACGCAAAGGAAGCTTTGTTGTTTCTGCTACTTTGTGCTCAAGAACACGGGACACTCTTGTTCCGAGTAAAGTTATATAGATATGAAGAAGACAGTGTGTGAATTCAATATAGTATCAAATAGGAAAAATGAAATAAAAATTACGATTTTTTTTAATCTAGAAATTAAGCTGGAAAATTCCAACAGAGAGTGTGTTATACTCCGATTCGTGGAAAAATAAAACCAAAGAAAAATCTCCGATCTTATGTTCTTTGAGCTCTAAATTTCGTTACTTTTTTTTATTCTCTGTTCCTTTATTTCTGGAATCATTTTACGATTTTTTAATTAGTTTATTATGATTAAACGCAGAGGAAAAAAGAAAGAAACCGTTTGCCTGACACGTTTTCAGAGTTTTTAGATACTGGGGACCACCACAAGTATTCTCCTACATCAAGATCGTGCGAGTTTATTATAAATTGTAATGTAATGAATGGCTGAAAATGAACCAATCAAGATCCAGTGGATGATTTTAAACATGTCTGTGGACGTGCGCGTAGCTGATTTAACTCCTTTTTTTTTTAATCAAAACATTTTTGTACCATACTCCTGTTTCAGAAATCAGAATATAAGGTGTTCTATAATTTTTTCTTGTTCCAGAATATAAGATGTTTTAAAATTGTTAAGATATTTTTTACAAACTTCAAAAACAATTAACTAAAAGTAAAAAAATTCTTGAAAAGTTAAATGTTAATCAATAAATGTTTCTTGATTTGTATAAAAATCTAAAAAATCTTATATTCTGTAACATAAAAAGTATTTATTGCATAGCCATTGTAACACACACGTATGGTATGGTATGGTGTATGGTATGGTATGGTCTATGTTTAAAAACTCGTGCTATTCAGTCGTTGGGGCAGTGATTACATTTTTTTTTTTAAATTGCTAATAAATTAGAGATTAATTTTGTAATATTTTTATATATTTTTAAACATTTTAATATATAAAATGATAAAATGAATGAAAATCATATATTTCCAACCTATATTAATTATTTTTAAAAAATTCACATATATTACATAAGATCAAAATAGTCAAAATAGTGTTTAGAAGATAAACTCCCAAATTGATTTGTTAAAAACATTTAATGAGGTTTTATTAGATGTTGTATTTAAAATTAACTGAACTATAATCACAATCTAATGTTATTCAATTAATGATTCCAAATTATGTTTTTAAATCCAGTGTTATTGAATATCTTATTTGTAATCCATCATTAATAGATTTTCAAATCTAGTCTTATTCAATCAAGATTTAAAAAATCCTGATTTAGAATGCAGTGATATTTAAAAGTAAATGACTTTTAAAATCTTTTGTTTATTGAGTCATTTGAAATGAATTCCAATGGAGTTTCAT
>OVBJ01003364.1:0-12509 GCA_900406535.1 Noccaea bulbosa
AGCTCAGGTCTGTGGAGCTAACTTGTCGGGACTGATGAATGAGTGTCAACGTTTATTCCATCACCCACCATTGCTACAATATTCTTCTTTCTCTGAAATTCATTGATAAAATTCTTTTTCTCTGCTGGTTTAACTCCTGTGATAACCTGTATAATAAATTAGATAAAGTAACTGTGTTTTGGCACTTCATTATCATCAATTCCTATGTAACTTTTACAGAATTAAGGACATTGGCAGGAACTCTAATTGACGAATAAAAGCCAACTAAGACCAAAACTTCTTTTGTTCTGCATGAGTATGCCTGCAGCTTTCAAATGTTTGGTAAGAACATACCCTTTCTTGAGGAATTCCAACAACAGAGGCTACATAGTTTGCAGCACTCTTCGTGTCACCAGAGAGCATGTACACATCAATGCCCTGTCGAGTCAAATTCTCAACAACTTGAGCAGCATCTACCCTGGTTTTATCTTCAAAGCGAATGACTGTAGCAAGTGTGTTATCCACCCCAATATACACAACAGACTGGTTGTTAAATTCATGCTCTTCAGATGCATGCATTGAGCTCCCACTGGCTCCAGGTCTGCACAGAGCAAGAATTAATTAACAACAGACTGGTTGTAACTTCCTTATGCTTGATCAGAATTTTTCTTATGCAAAGAATGAACAGATTATACCTTTGAACCCACTCTAAGGTCCCAACTGAAACCCTCTTGTTGTTGACAATAGCAACGGCACCAGACCCTGGTTCCTCAGTAAATGTTCCATCCTCTGCCTGCAGTGACAAAGTTCATTAATTTTCATCAATTTAGGGAAATAATTATCATTAGCAGTCCTACCTTCATAGTTTGACAATTATGAGCCCGAGCTGCTTTAAAAATCGCTTTCCCAACAGGGTGAGTAGTGTTTGATTCAACAGCAGCTGCTAACATCAAAACCTCATCTTCTGACCAAGTCTCATTCAAATTTTGTCTGCGTAAGAACATTAGGAATCAGATGTTAATCACAAAACACAGAAATATGTGGACACCTTCAAGCAAATTAATATACATTTGACAGACCTTTAAGGTCTCTTATACTATAATGTTTGGGGAAGTATCCAAGCATCAGTATTTTGAAATAGCAAAGAGCCTAACCTTGGATCTCCAGGAATCATAACTTCAGTCACAACAGGGTGTCCCTTTGTCAGTGTCCCAGTTTTGTCAAAGACAACAGTATCAACGGTGGAAAACATTTCAAGAATATCACCACCACGAAGAAGTAATCCTCTTCTTGCTCCTAACGATGTACCAACCTAAAGAATATACCAAGTTCTTCAACATCTTACTCCGTCTGATTCATAGCATAAAAAACTGTACTCAGTAGAAAACTGACCAGCATTGCAGTTGGCGTAGCCAACCCGAGGGCACATGGACAGGCCACAACCTAAATCCAAATAAAAGTATGTGAGAATGCATTACACTAAAACCTTTATAATGTAATAATGTTGGGACTTAAAAAAATTATTATCTTATAGATGTATTACTTTATGAATTAATTTATTATTTATTAATTTATAAACATATTTTTTTAATTATAATCTTGAAAATTATTAATGAATTAAAAAAATAAAATAATTTATTTGTTAATATGACATACATAAACTTGATATTATGATCAAATCTTTTATATATCGTAATAAAACATACTTTCTTTGTACTTCAATAACTGGCTTATTTAGACTTAAGCACACAAATTAAGAAAACAATTAATATTTTATTTTTTCAAAACAAAATATGTTTTATCATTATTTCCAAAATATAGTTTTTTCAACTCGGGCCAATGTATAAAATAGCAAAATGAGATAAAATGATAAGATATTTATAATATTTTAATCATTTTTATTAAAAGTAAATTAGAAAAACATAAACAAAAAACTTTAATTTTCAATTTCCCTTCTCTTTCTTCTCTTATTAATGAATTTATCTCGAGTAATTATATCGCTAGTAAATTGATTATTTTCTTTATAATCACATTAGCTAATGACGACGAAGAGACAAAAATAAGAACCAATTTACTTGAAATAGAATTATTCGAAAGATGCTTATAAAGATATATGACTTCAGATATTCAAGTAATTATATTGTGAGTAAGTTGGTTCAATTTGATTTTGTAAATTGGTTACGGTTTAGTTTTTTTGGATTTGGTTAAAAATCATAACCCTAAACTCTTTATTGATGGAAGAAAAAAAGAAGGAATATTGAATTATTGTTTTAGTTATTTTTAATAAAAATAATTAAAATATTATAAATGTCATGACGATTTAAGTCAACGTTTGTAGTTTATGAGAAATACATATAAGTCCATTTTAGCAGTGACTTTTGACTTTGCAGGTTTGACTTGCATATTTTTTAAGTTGATGGTTAGATTTGCACACAAAAAAAATTCGCGGGTTTTTTTGCATAAAATCATTTTTAAATTTTTGTCACAAATATAGAAACGTCCTATATTGCGGGGTTATTTTGACTTCATAGGTTTGATTTGCACAATTTAAATTGAGGATTTGATTTACAAAAGAATTTAGTTTGAGGGTTAACCTTTATTGTACTTAATTATGTAAAATTGTTAGTCTTAATAATGGGTGTAAAATAATAATTTTCCATTATTATTTTATCGATGTTTTATAAACCCTAGATAAAATTGCTCAGAAAAGAGAAATCAATACGGCGAAAACAATGGGTGTGGAATGGAGCTACGCGACCGCGGCTGATGCGATCATGGGTACCCTCTTTGTTTTGCTTGGACACGCCGTCCTATTCAAAGTAGTGGAAACGTTTTTATCGAATATCCCTTTCTGTCGATTCCACCTCATGGAGATCCACCGGAGGTGCGAGACTTGCGTCGGCTTTCGTGATCTACTGGATTTTATACAACGTCTCGATGATGTTCTCNTGATTCAATCCTTGTTTGGTTGGTCAATGGTCTCACTGAAAGACTTTTGTGCTGGTGTTTGTAAGAAAATTTGTAAAACAGGGAAGATAAGTGGGACTAAATTAATTAGTTATATCGATTTGATCTGTTTACAAAACAAAAGTAGAAAAACTTTCGATAGGAAATAAATCAGATCTGAAAGCCCACTCGAGGAAGGCAACCATAGAAGGGCATGACAGCAAACATGTCAACAGTGGTCTCTACTTGAAGTTTACAGAACAATATGCATATATGTATTGTGTGGAGAAAACGAAAGCAATCGCAGCTCATAAGCTGGACAACTGTCAATGTATAATGACTTGAAAGAGGAAAGGGGAACACAAGTCGGAAAAAAATGACAAGGAACTAAGGAAGGGTGATGAAAAGCATAAGCAGAAGATAACAGGACCAATCAACCTCGATATATATATATCTATTGGGGCAGTATGAATATGGGGATTAGCACAAGCCTGGGTCACAGTTACAGTTAGAAACGTCTTGCGACTCTATTTGAGGACACGAAGTGGGTGCCGAGCGGATAGCAGCAGCATCCAAGAGCTTATGGTACGAGGCCATGTCAACAAGTTTAGGGGAGTGGACAGTTAAGCATCGCCTACCACATGTTGCTTCACCTCATAGACAAACGCTTAGCGCGGCATTTTGTAGTTTTTACGCCGATCATGACTGAGGTGCCACCATTTCCCAGAAGGCCAGAATAGCCTCCCGCTAGCAGCAGGTGCGCCATAAACATTCACTTCAGTGACACTAGGATGTCTTCAACTGCACATAAAGCAACCAAAGCTTAAATATCAGTTTCTTCCCAATATGGATTAGTGATACGGAAGATATACATACAACTTTGAGTAACACTGAGCCTTGAAATACATCAAATCAGGCTTTAGGTGCTTATATTTGCTTTGAATAGATACCCCAATATACAAGACTCAGTAAACACGCTGTCAATTCCCAAATTACTTCAAGTTCAAGGCTTACACAGTCAGCAGCTTATTTTACAATAGACTTTTTTTCAAAGTTCCAAAAACCCTCATGAGCGCTAGCTACTCTCCACTGCCGACGCACCATAGCAGAGGTCGTCATTTTTAACAAGGAGAAAGGATACCTACGAATCTATCCTAATATGCCAAACCAATCCATACCATAAGTTCTCTTGGTCATCAGTCAAATATCAACATGAACTTCAAAATCTTCTGCGTCTGAATAACCATATATATCAGTATCCGTCCCAGAAGAAGAGGCACTGCCGGAACTGACATGAGTTCTCTCCAAACCAGAATATCCAGCATCTGAAGATACCCGACCGGCACTCACTGCAATTGGAACTTCAGCATCAGATATACATGAAACGAACAGACAAACAAATGGCAGCCAAAGGATTCATGTCAACTAAAAAGATCACTCTTGGTGACGCTGCGATATAGCCATAAAACTAGAAACCTGAGAAACATTGCTAATGAACAAAGGCATCATAGGTATCTCTTCTTCTTTTTTTTTTTTTGAAAAACATCTGTCAAAAGCTGAGGCAGCTTCAAAACTCAAGAAAACAGGCAAAGCAAGTTTCGCTAACCTGGAACACCAAAGAAGTGGTCATGCGGTTTTTCCTTTGCCACCAAGCAAGTGCAATAGCCGGAGCAGGAAATACAAGTGCAACAACTCCTCCCTGCAAGTATGATATGAGCACCTGCAAATCTGGTGTTCAATGTCCGGCAAGAACAGTAGCAACTCCATTAGTTACCTAAATAAACGAAGGAACCGCTCTATCGGCAACCAAACTCTTATGCTTGCATAATTATGTCCTCTTTAAGAAGAGATGACTAACAAGCACCCCAAGTTTTGAAGCTGACAAGGAAACTTGCACACTGTTGTCACTATTGCAAGTAACAAATATCAATATGTAAATAACACAAGTGCTCAGATATATAGCGAGGAGTATGAGCGTGTGTGAGTTATGAGAACGCCAGACATGAAATTTTGTTTATTTCCAGTCTAACGGAGTGTAAGTTGCATGATTGACAGGCTACCTTATATTTCTTTCGACGTTGCTCAACAAGTCCTGCAAGTTCTTCAAGAGAAAGCTTTATCTTGTTGGGAATGCTGCCCTTGGAATTTCCACCCCTTGTTTTCGCTGAAATCTGATTATGTCCCCCCTGGACCTCATCAAAGAGGACTTGCGCTTTTTTAATCACCTATTGTGTAGAAACCATGACAAATAACTAATATAAGTCTCTGGATTTGTTGAATATTCAATTATAAAAAACGTAGGAAACTTGTAACCTCTTTTGATTCCTTTTTGGAGCCATTCCTGGTTTCCATAGCTAAACTTAAGTTTTGCTGGTGGCAGAAAAACTGCAAATATACTGATTGAAGCATAGGGGAAGCAAGCCACCATTCTCCCCAAACTGCAGAGCAAGGAAAAAATATGAGACAGACAATCAGTACTTAGGAATTTATGCTTGCTTAACACAAGGTTACACCCCTCAAAATAAACTGACTCTTGCTATCTCGATTACATGGCAAAACGTGAATGACCGAAAACCAATCAAAACAGCAGAATGGCTCAATCATTCCACAACAAAAGTGTTTATTAGGAATCAGATCTCTTCAAACCATAGAAATGGAGCCTACTTCTACATGGCAAAACGTGAATGGCCAAATACTAAGCAAAACAGCAGAATGGTTTAACCATTCCACAACAAAAGTATTTATTAGGAATCAGATCTCTTCATACCCATAGAAACGGAGACAGTCTCTGTGAAGGGAATGACCACAGTTAGCCACACGACTAGCTGTTGCGTGGTTAGAGAAGCTCAGCTCTAAAAATTTGCCAAAATACAGGCTCCACGCAGCATCTGACTTCACAATTCTGCGTGTGGCTGGAGGAAAGCCATTGATCCTAGGACATTTCAAGCATCGATGCCACATCCATATTTTTCCCTAGTGTTGTCCATGTAGCAATTCAGGCAGTTTCTTAACAGGTATTGTCAGACTACCTTGCCTATAAGTATAACTGTGAATGTGTGTTTTTGCTGGCATCCCACATGACGGGCAAGAACGGTCCTAAACAGGAGAAAAATGCAAGCCTCAGCTATTTATAACAAGAAGTTTATACCAACATGATAGGCTTCATAACTTCTGATCTTACACATTTGATTATTCTTAAATTTTCTGTTTTGTCAAACAGTCTTACACATTTAATTAGCCTGGAATCTTTAAACCACTCTAATGTCATTTTCCTGCTTTTCCCTCCACTCTTTCTCTCTCCTAAACTTATCATCCTATCCTACTATTTCATGAATTTCTTTTATGATTCTACGAACCTAGATTTTTTTTTTTTTTAATTTAGTCCCACAATTATCCATCTCAAAATGATAGGGTAACAACTATCAAGTACGCAACCATATGACTTTAATTGATTAGCTGGTCCATTTGGTTTCATCAGGAGTTCAGTTTCCTCACCATTGGGTAAAAGAAGATTGGTTTGGTAATAAATAAGAGAAGAAGAAAACACACTAGAAACGAAAGGTACCTGATCAAAGAGATTATCCCTTAAGAATCGTCCTAAAGGCTTCTCAAAGCTCCCATAGTATTTAATACGGAGTAAATGAGCCCCCTCACACACAGATCTCTTCCACACACAACTCCTTGAAAAGGAAACCAATATGCTTTGATGGTCAGAAGCTGACGGAAGAAAGTCAGTCTCCTTTTGAAGATCCCACCTGTTCATGCCTACTATTATAATTTTGATCTCCTATTACAGTGGATTCATTAGTGTAAACACCATCAATTACTTGTTCTGTGGCACAGGGTAAACAGACCACTAATCTTTTTGAACATAAGCTTCTTCCATGTCAAACGATGGCTGCCTGGGTTCTACCCATCAGCCTTAGAGGTGATAATTTCTGGAGGCTTAGAGTAAACAGTAATTAAGGTAGTAAGGTCGCCATTGGCTTTATGTGGCTCACCCAATAATTCAGTAGTAGGAGACTTTTCAGCACTTGAAACCGTAAAACCAGGTATTGTGGATATTGATCTGTTAATCGTTGATGGTTTATCAGGTAAAGCCACCGTAATTGGAGTCTGCAGAGGAAGTTCTGGAAGGGAAGTACCTTCATCTGCTAGGAAAGATGTCTCAAGAGCCAAGTGATATGCTGCAAAAACTCCATACTGAATTACATGTTTCACCCTCTTTAGTTCAACTGCATGTGCCCCCATGAGCAATATCTGGAAAAAAAAAAAAGAAAAAAAAAAAACAGATCAATATCTTTACATTCTTTTGATCAGATATAATATATGCATAGTCATAATAATAGGACACGATCTCATGTCTGAAACACCTAAGAATACGGTGGAACCTACAGTACAGCCCAAAGGATTGGGGCAACCATCAAAAATTCAAAATACATTAAAGTCTTTTGCCGGTTTCTTCGCACCTTGACAAGCATTAACATGTTTCTGCACAAACTTTTCCACATGGAACAGGTCACAATAACGCAGCTTTGGTGATGTGAGCTGGTCGACCGAAGGGACAATCTGCGCACCAGTGCAGCGGGATATGCGCTGTAGAAGGGGCCTTTTAATATTCAAAACAAGAGATATGTCCTTCGCAAGAAGATATTCCTCCACCAAGAGAATGTCGGGGATTGTGAGAGTCAACTGGCAACAGCCATCTTCAAATGGTCCATTTTCTGAAACACGAGAGACAGCCTCTAACTTTAATAATCCAGAAAAACTTTAACCGCCTACTCCTCTGAAGTGACAGAATAATGATTTTCCTTTTCTTCTAGTCCAAGGATTCATGTCCATGGACATAGGGAAAAATCTAAAAGAAGAAAAACGATACAGACCTGTTGCAACAAAGTGTCAAAACTTGACAACTGGTTAGAGGTGCGTTGATACTCCAGAGCTCCTCCAAGGAATAGGATTAGCAGGCGCGGCTTCTCAATCATTGAAGTCATTCGCCGATGAGCCACATTTTTCTTACAAACAACGCCTCTCACAAGCATACTAAGAAAATGACATCCCAGTCTAATCAGTCCTATAGAGATTAGCATTCAATCGACAGAGATATAAGTCTTCAAGTAGTATTCATAACAAAAATACGAAGCTAGCAAAAAAAAAAAAGCATGACATTGCGTTTTCAACTGGACTTTTAAGGTAGTGAAATTACACTCCAAACTGGGTAAACTTTCTCATTGGACTACAGCAACAACAAAATAGAGACCAAAAAAACAAACAGAAGAAGCGACACCCTCATTATTTTTTCAATTCATAACAAATGTTTACTCCCCTAGGGTCAGAAAATCAGCCATAAACAAGATATGGAAGTGTCGCTACAATAATGATGGTTGATGGAGGCCAATCCAGAAACACAATCTCTCGTAGCTCCATAGTAAATGTCATTCTAGTTAATATTTAAAAGGAGAAAGGATGAAATTTTCAACCATGATGCAGTGGCAGAGAATATCAAACATACAGGTCAAAAGCATGAGCAAAATATAACACAAACGCGCCAATGTGTCTAGAATGGACATTAAGCACAGTAAATCTCAGATGAGGAGTCCGGAAAATTCACCTCTCACTACGACGTCCACAGGGAATGCATTTAACCTTCATATATCCTCCTGGATCCATTCCTCCACTTTTGCTCGTATCTGGCTTGAGAAATGTTGCAGCCTCCCAGGACAATGATGTAATTACATCAAGCCAGCCCTCTTTATCGCCTTCGTTGACCATAGGTAGGTCATCGACTTCCAAAAGTGGTGCTACTATTCAACAACATTTTTCATAGCACCACTGGAGTTGAACTTCTTGTCTTTGATGGTCGAAGGTACCCCCAGTCACCTCTATCACTTTCATCCCCATCAACACTGCTTCTCTTTCATCTTCTTCGTTCTCTGGCTCTGGCGGTAAGCCATAAGATCCCATCGCTCTCAAAATTCACTACCTCAGGCTCAAATGGCTCTTCACAAGGAGGGCTTCCCGTTATCAGGCGGAACTATTCCCTGCTCCCAATGTTTGTAGCAGCAATTACAAACCCTGATCCCTGTCTGATCCTCATGACTATCCGTTGTTTCATCCGATGGAGATGGAATAGAATTGGCAGCGCATTTCGCACAGAACACTTGACCACAAAGCCGGCTATGATTAAAAACGGTGACCTGAAATGAACATCACACTCATAACACACAGGACAGCTCTGGTCGAGCATCCAAAAATCCCTCACTCTTTCTAGGGATTTTGGATATTTTGGTATCGGGCTCTTTAATTTTTCCTGAACTAAATTATATTTAAAAAAAAAATTAATATACATCGAGAATAAAATATCAACTCTTAACGAAACCCCTTTTTTGTTTTTTTTTAAAGTCCCAACGGATTTCTCTCGCTCCCCCGTCTTCTTAAGCATTAAGCTTTTAAGCTCCCCCCAATTGTTTCAAATTGGAGAACGAACAAACAGAGACACAGCGAGACAGAGTAACCATGGGCGATTTACCGGCACCGGCAGATGACGACGACGACGAACATGTTTGTAGAATTTGTCGTTGCGAGGGGGTACGAGGCAACCGTCTCATTGCTACGTGCGCCTGTAATGGCTCTATCAAGTACACTCACAGGACATGTCTGCAACAATGGATCGCGTATAGCGGACACACTCAGTGCGAGGTTCGATTTCTCTCTCAACTTTTCTATTCAGAACAATCCTCCGACTACCTTGTACGAACGATTTGATGTTTAGTTAGGTTTATGTTTGGGGCTAGTCTAATTGCACGCTTTGGCTTGCAAATTTGCACGAAATTGCATAGTTAGGTTATGTTTGGGGCTAGTCTAATTCCATGCTTTGGCTTGCAAATTTGCACGAAATTCCATACTTATGTTTGCCTCCGATGATGTAGGTATCTGGAACTGAACACGAATTGATGGACGAATTGATGGATCCATGCCTTCAAATCATTTTGAGAGCATCAGATCCCATCGTTGGTGTCTTGCTTGTCCTCTTCAACCTATACGCCTTCTCACAGCATCCTTGGGGGCAAGACCGGGAAGATTTGGGCTGGTTTTGGAAATATCTCATGGCTGGATTAACGGTCCAGTTTTGGACTTTTCACATTCTGAACATGATAATTCTCCTCTGGATTCTCGCGTCTATAGCTGTGGTTCCTGGAATGACTGAGAGAATAGAAGCAATCCGAGCGTCTCGTTTCTTCTTTCTACACTCCACAATCGAATTGAAGAAATCTTTCTGTTAGCTATGATGTTTTATGACCAATTTGTGCTCTTCTCTACTCTGCAGTGTCTACTTCTCAGCGTTTATATGTCAGGATCTTTTATACTCTTACCTAATCTCCTCGGCATAAACATTCACATGGTTGTTATGGGATTCGTCATTGTGTTGGGACGCTATATCCCATGGCCGATTTATGTCCTGGCTCTCAAAATATGCGTGTTTCCAATTCTTCTTGGCCTCTGGTTTACCTTTTGCCTGCTGTCTGGTTTTGGTCTAACCTCTTGGATGCTTCAGCTGCTATTTCACTTTCCATTGACAGCCATCATAACATGGCCACTCGGTTTCATGTGGTTACAGTTCGCTTTCAACTGCATGCGCTTTGTTCAGTCAGTAAGCACTTACTGTGTGTGGTTGTTTGTTTCATTACTTTCAACTGTGTGTTTCTTAATTCTTCTTCTTCTTTATATTTATACAGATCATAGCCTTTCCCTGTCTTCTTAATGTCACAAATGACTATTACCGCACCACGATTTTGTATCGTCGTAGCATTCTCTCTGGGTATGCTTTCCACGGGGCAGTGATGACTTTTGTTCTTCTATTACCGTTGAAGACAGTCTGCCTTATCAGCAGCTTCGTTTCCCCCATCCCAGTCTGGTAAGCTCCCTTGTGCCACGCCTTCATCATTTGCATTATCATCCTGCTGCGTTTCAAAATCTTTGATAGTACGCATAAAATGACAGCTGCGTCTCTGACCTAAGCACTGCGTTAAGCTCCGCTGGATATGTGTCCCTGGTAATAGTAGGAGCAGGAGCCTTCAGAATTTTCTACGGACACATCCTTGTTCCCATGTGGATCACGGCTCTGTGTTCTTGGCTCGGGTTGACCATCCTCACACCCGCAGAGCAAGAAAATCGGAGGAATGCAATAATGTATAACTTTGGTCTATATGCCCTACTTGAAGGGTCAATTGTTGATGTCTATGGATCTGGCGAGATTGACAACCATTGGTAATTGATCTACAATTTCTAATTTTTTTTTTTTTTTTTTTTTTAAACTCATACTCTGTCTTTCTTTGAATTCTAATTTCAATTCTTGGAAATTGCAGGACTGGACAAAGTAAATGCCTCATGTTGTTTCTTTCTTGTCTGACCATGTACCTGGGGAGTGTCTTCTTCTTGGCGTGGCCAATTCTGGTGGGCAGGGCCTTTGTCCACTTTTATCTCCTTTTTTTAGTTTTCGCCTTGGAGGATTATGCTTCAGGTTATGAACACATTCAAAAACTCTGGAATATGATTGTGATTGGAACACATTGAGGTTAATACACATTTAGCGGTTGATACACATTTCAGGTTAATACACATTTAGCGGTTGATACACATTTCATTATGATTGTGATTGGAACACATTCAGGTTAATACACATTAATGAGAGCCTCTTTCACACACAATGCTTTACCTTTACATTATATATTCAATTTACACCTGATAGGGGGAAAAAGTAAGTACCTTCACCATCGTCGTTGGCCCAAATAACAAAATGTACATACTTTACAAGAGGGAAATATATTAACGTGTATATAACCAATGACAAGGCTCCAAATATATCTTCTTTGTCGTTAATTGGAGATCTGTTGAACATGACACTGAAAGTGTACAATGGACTAGTTCCAACATCACCAAATACAACCCCTAGAGTCTGCAAAGCAAGTATGAGTTTCCTTCCTATGCTAGAGTCCTGCAGAAAACAGATAAGCAAGTGTCTTCAACTTAATCATACACTTACATAAAGAAAAAACCATCAAATAACTAATTACTTGATTAAAATTTTGATAATCAGATCGGAATGAAGAAGAACATCTCCCAATCAAGCCATTCACGCTGGGAAAAAAAAAAACACTGACGCCGGAAGGAAGGAAAGTAGATAGATCTCGGAGATTGTGATTCAGATTCGAATCTGATCCAAGAAAACTGGATTGATGATTAGAAAAAAACGCTGAGGGAGAGATGATTTACACACACGCGGCACGAATGAGAAACAAGCTTGCTTACACGTGTCCCGCCGGAATTGATTCGGAGAACATGTATCAGACCGGTGGTTTAAGAAGGATAAACAAACCGTAATAAACCGGGTCGTCTTCCAGTCAAAGTTGGATTTAAATATTGAATATCTCATACCACACTACTGTAGTTGGCAAATTCGAGATGAGTAAGCGTTGCGTCTACGACTATTCAACCACATATTCAACCACACTCACTCACTTACTGTTCCGGTTAGATTGTCTTGTTCGAAATCTGTAAAGCTCCTGTCTTTTGGGTCCTACGAA
>OVBJ01003365.1:0-12503 GCA_900406535.1 Noccaea bulbosa
AAAAAAAAAAAAAAAAAAAAAAAAAAAAAAAAAAAAAAAAAAAAAGACATAGACGCTTAAGAATTAAGATTAGGAACTACTACCTGGCTCGGTGGATCATCCTCAAATGGTGCACAAGCAAAAAGTCTCGAACAGACAAAATTACAGTTCCACTACTAGCAGTTAGCACAGAGAATGTGTTTCGAGATCTCTACGTTTCTTGTTTTATTTTCTAAAGCAAATCCGGATTGTTTTGTTTTCTTTTATTATTAAATTATTGTCAATGAAATAGAATTTACAAATAATATTCGAAGTCTTAACAATGTTAACATTGTCAAAGGAAAGCCTTTGTTCAAAAAAAAAAAAAAAAAAAAAAAATTNATATTGAAGTTGTCGGAGTTTAGCCGTTGCCGTGTGACAAAACCGCAAAAAGAAGTAAGCATTTTGATCGTATTCTTACGTTTATACACGTGTGGCTAATTAACAAATAAGCTATCTTATAGTAATATACATTTGCATGTTGCCTGTACGGAAATATAAGAAAGACGAACACCTAA
Organism: Noccaea bulbosa; assembly: GCA_900406535.1. NCBI lineage: Eukaryota > Viridiplantae > Streptophyta > Magnoliopsida > Brassicales > Brassicaceae > Noccaea > Noccaea bulbosa. Next base: position 537 of record OVBJ01003365.1, read on the forward strand.
TTGACACGTACGTATAGATATATCGTTCGATCAAATTGATGTTCTTGTTTTTGCCACCTACATGGTGACTTGCAATTTTAGCAATAGAAGACCTTTTTCACAAATGAGTTAAATTTTATAGTATTGTAATGTAAACACATGTAATCAGTTTGATTGAAGAAAGTACGTACCAACGGTTGGTTTTGAGGCCAATGGACGAGCAATTGTGCAAGTGTTAAAATTTATGTATTCAGTAAACTCTGATTTTGTCTCTCTTAACATAGCAAACAAATTATTACACTGATTAGTTTTTGGATAATTATAAATATTTTTCAGTTTCCTTTTTTTATCAAAGCGATCCAAACAATTCACCGTAAAAGACAATCACTGATTTACAACACTTGCTAAACACATCAAACATTTTCTGTTTGGTATGTTATAGGACTGTAAAAGGCCTGATAAGCCCAATAAAACAAATTGGGCTCAAATATAGTAACTTTGTCTTCCAAGTAAGCCCATATCTTATCGAACCAGCGTCTCGTCTTCCATTGTCAGAGCTGTAACGAGTTTCGCCGGCGAAGAGAGAATCGCCCCCGTTCACCGATTCCTTCTTGATCTTCTCCTACCAGGTACTGAATCTCTTCACTGTCACGATCTTATTCAATATCTGAATTTCGCTTTTATCGCATCCTGTTTCATGCTTGGTGTAAGATCCTAGGGTTTGTAATCCTCGTTACTGAAGAATTTGTCACCCAGAGTTCTTCTATATCCATTTCGAAGAATCAGCCATTGATTTCGTATGGATCTATGTTGTCAATGTCGATTCTCTGTTTAGTTTCTGCGCTCGTCTAGAATCCGAAGCATTTTTTCACGGAAGTAGTTATCGTTATCTAGCATTTTGCCTCCGAATCTGGATATTTAGTCCTTTAAGCTTCTTCTGAACATTTATGTTTCATTCCAAGCTTAGATTTTTAGTCCTTTAAGCTTCTTCTGAACATTTATGTTTAATTCTTGGTACTCATGCCAGTTTAAGCTTTACTTCTCTATCTCATTCTCATTAGATATCTCGGATGAGTCTTTATCTGAAAAGAGTCAAACTTGTGTTGTAAATGCTATGAGAAGATGCTAGCGTTTGATTACATATCTGTTTTTGCTTTCCGTTTCTGTGTTTTGTTTTCTTTGATTCGAAGTTCTTGAAATGCTGTCAGCAGAAAAAATGTGTTTCTTGATGTGGATTTCGTCTTCCAGGTTCTTCAAACTTTGGTACTATGGGAGATTTCTCAATTCAGATCAGTTCGAAGCTGATCAAACAGCTAGCTGAAGAAAGCGATCAACCGAAGAGGAAGGCCAAGAGAACCAAACCGAAAGTCTCACAACGGAGCAAGGCTGATCAGGCGAAAACACACGCGGAGAAACCGACTCCAAAGGCGGAAACACCGGTGCAGCCACAGCCACAGCCACCGTTTTTCTTCCCGATACCGCCGCAACAAGCAGCAGCAGCAGCAGCAGCAGAAAGCGTGGAGCTGGAATCGATAAAGTCCGTTTTGAAAGAGAGCGAGAAGGTTCTTGAGAAGCTGGAGAGACAAGAGAAGAACATTGCTCATGAAGTGGCGGAGAGAGCCAAGCATCTTAGGGAGAACGAGTTCAAGATCCCGGAACCGAAACCAATGCCTTGTTCTTCCGATCACGATGCGTTGATGAAATGCTTCAGAGAGAACATCGACGACAAGCTGAAATGTAGCGGTTTGGTTAGGATTTTCGAGAATTGCGCACGCCGGTTCGAAAAGCCAGTGGCTACTGAGGGAAAGTAGAGATTAAAAAAGTGGTTTTTGAGATGAGAAGGGAAGATTGTTTTTCTACTTTCTGAGAAGATCTTGTGAATGATCAGAAGAATGAACTTGTTTCCTTTTTTGTTACATGAAAAGGAAAAAAAAAAGAAAAAAAAATATGAAGACGAACAAATAAGCAGAATCTGTGATTATATATATTCATGAGATCAAACTTGCAAAACTTTGTTCTTGATTTACTATTTTGGCTTATCTTCAGAATAAGTCTACTTTTTCTCTCGACAGAGATTTCCTCTTTTTGGATTTCCTTACAAGTGTTTGGGCGATTCATAGAGATCCTACGAATTGGGAGGATCCAAATGAGTTTTAAGCCTGAGAGATGTTTCTTGATAGTTCGTTTGACTTCAATGAGAATGATTATAAGGGTTTACCGTTTGGCTCTGGACGGTTTTATACAATTTAGCTTCCACTTGTGCATTCATTTGATTGGAAAGCTCCTAAAGGAGAGAGATCTGAAGTTGAGGAAAAGTTTGGTCTTGTTCCTAAGCTGAAGAAACCACTCACTGCAATGGTTTTCCTGACTACACTTCATCGAGTGATGATTTTTTAATCTATTTCAGTAGTACAAAGTACACATAGTCACATATCTTAGTGATTTCATGAAAGGTTTTTATATAATTTTTCGAGTTGTATAAGCTTTTTTTGTTAAACACCGAGACCTATTTTATGACTAAAATAAGTTATAGAATAAATCATAAATAGACACGCAAACATCTAGTCACCTCCAAAAATGTATTTAGTTTTCAGAAACTGTATTTCACGATGTAGAGAAAGATAATTATTTGACGATTGTCCATCAAACAATCTTACTACACAAACTCTCTCTCATCTTGACTGGGTCCAGAAGGAGAGATATATTTTTTTTTTCTAATGGCTTCAAAATTTTCAGAAATATCATTTTTCATTAACTATTTACAAGTAACTTTTTAGCTATGCAAATTATATCATCCGCTCAAATGTTATCATCACTCAGGATTGGCTTTTTGCCAATATAATAGACTTTCTTTATTATATATATTTTTAGCATCACTGAATTTAACATCGCTTTTACAAATGACTATAATTCTAGTATCACTTTAAAAGTGACTCTAATTATAAACTATTAAAAAAACTGAGGCAAAATAAGCGCTTTTTTGTAGTGTATACAGTATTGTTATATATAAACAGTGAAGATGCATTGATGCTATACGTTGTAACCGTATAGAATATACACCATTATACATAAAACAACTTTTGTGGATCTCATAATTTCTACAACAGCTGTCAAGAATGTCTCCGGTCTCAGATCTCTTCCCCGACAACATAATCACTCTTGCTCCTTACGCAATTCTCATTCTCACAGCTATCTTTTCGGTTCTCTGGTTCCTTTTCAAACGCCAACCGCAACCGCCTCTACCGCCTGGACCGCGAGGGCTACCTCTCGTCGGAAACCTCCCGTTTCTTGACCCGAACCTTCACACCTACTTCACAAAACTCGCTCAAGAACACGGTCCCATCTTCAAACTCAACCTTGGCTCGAAACTAACCATCGTGATCAACTCTCCATCGTTGGCTCGAGAGATCTTGAAAGATCAAGACATCAACTTCGCAAACCATGACGTCCCCATCACGGCTCGAGCCGCTACTTATGGCGGCCTAGACCTCGTTTGGTTACCATACGGTGCCGAATGGAGAATGCTTAGAAAAGTTTGTGTTCTCAAGCTTCTTAGCCGCAAGACTTTGGATTCTTTCTACGAGCTTCGACGCAAAGAGAACAGGGAAAGAACAAGATATTTATACAAGAAAGGTCAAGAAGAGTCTCCCGTGAACGTTGGAGATCAGTTGTTTCTGACGATGATGAATCTAACGATGAATATGTTATGGGGAGGATCGGTGAAAGCAGAGGAGATGGAGAGTGTTGGGACAGAGTTTAAAGGAGTGATTTCTGAAATAAATAGGCTTTTGGGTGAGCCTAATGTTTCGGATTTCTTCCCCTCGATAGCGAGATTCGATCTTCAAGGGCTTGTCAAGAAGATGCGTGTGTGTGCTCACGAGCTCGATGCTATATTCGATCGAGCCATCGAGCACATGCAAATGCTAAGAAGTAGAGATGACGACGATGGTGAATGCAAAGACTTTTTGCAACATTTGATGAAGTTCAAAGACCAAGAAGCTGACTCGGAAGTTCCCATTACGGTTAACCATGTCAAAGCCGTACTCATGGTAATTATTTAATCGTTTCAGTTTCATAATTTTAGAATATAAACAGTGGAAAGTGAAAAAAAAAAAAAAAAATCAAGAATTTATATATGTTTCTTGGATCATGAGAGTAATTGGATACTGTTGTATATATGTGAATTAGGATTTGGTGGTTGGTGGAACAGACACAAAAACGAACACAATAGAGTTTGCAATGGCCGAGCTAATAAGCAACCCGGAGTTGATGAAGAGAGCGCAACAAGAGCTAGACGAAGTTGTAGGCAAAGACAAGATTAATTGTTGAAGAATCACACATCACTAGACTTCCTTACGTACTAGCCATTATGAAAGAAACCCTAAGGCTTTACCCAACCATTCCTTTGTTAGTGCCTCATCGTCCGGCTGAAACCACGGTGGTGAGCGGCTACACCGTCCCCAAAGACACTAAGATATTCATTAACGTGTGGTATATTCAGAGAGATCCAAACGTGTGGGAGAATCCAACTGAGTTTCTTCCTGAGAGGTTTCTTGACAAGAAGTCTTGTGATTTTACTGGAAGCGATTATAGTTTTCTTCCGTTTGGATCTGGTCGAAGAATTTGTGCTGGTGTAGCACTCGCCGAGAGGATGGTTTTGTATACTTTGGCGACGCTATTGCGTTCGTTCGATTGGAAGGTTCCGGAAGGTCACGTGGTGGATTTGGAAGAGAAGTTTGGGATTGTTTTGAAGCTCAGGACTCCTCTTGTTGCCTTGCCCGTTCCTAGGTTGTCCGATTCCAATCTTTATCTCTAGAAGGTAATTAAGATCATTTATACAGTATTTGGCAACTCTTGCATTATACAAAACCATTAAACTATTACCGGATTTTTTTCGTGGTAAAGTATAATCTGTATTTATGAAGTTTTCGAGGTTGTGTGAAAAATATAGATGCTATTATTTTCTGGTTAAACATACTGTATATAACGATAAATAATATAATTCTTTAATTAAAAAGTTGAAATGCAATAATGATTATTGGGTGGTGTCGTGGTGAATACCGTGATGATGCAAATAGTACCACCACTAATATTATTTTATTGTTTAACATTTTTGTTATTACAGCTTTTCAATAGGGTGTCAAACCGTAACACCATATAACAATAATAAAGCTGGATGCGTTCAACGTAATTAGGACACGTAGGATTTTTATAATTCATAAGATCACGACATGTGTCAAATTTTAATTTTAATGTATTATGATCTTGACATGTGTATTGGAAAAAAAAACTAACTAAAAGTATTAAAAATAAAACATATTTTTTCCATTTTCTATCTAAAAAAAGTTCCATATTCTAAAGGGAAAGGGAAAAAAATATTTTTTCATGCCTCATATTCTAAGTGAAAAATATTTCATATTCTAATGGAAAAAGGAAAAAAATACTTTTGCATGTCATATTTTAACGAAAACTGGAAAATGCATATTTACCATATTATGTGTCTTGAAAAAGTTTGCATATTTTAGCGGAAAAAGAAAAAAAATATTTTAATTCCTCATATTCTAAGGGAAAAATGTTCTAAATTCTAACGGAAAATGTTTCATATTCTAACGGAATAAGAAAAACGTTTTTTTGCATGTCTCATATTGTAAGATAAAAATAAAAATGTATATATTTGCCATATTTTAACTGAAAAATGTTCTATATTTTAACAGAAAAAGGAAAAACAAAATTTGCATGCTTCCTCCTATTCTAAGATAAAAAAGTTCCATATATATACTAACGAAATAAATAATAATATCTATATGTCTTACCAAACTCTATATAATAAGTTATAACTTTCAAAATTTAATTATGTGCTTCTATTTTTGATTCTCTCTCTATAATTTAGAATAAGAAAAATCATGTTTTTGAAAGCTCAAGATATCAATAAAGATTATTTCCCTCTAAATCAATTGGATCGAGACCGAAATTATCGTCATATTATAGTATCGTACGTGTTATTATAAAGTAAAAAGCTAGAAATCCTAAAGAAAAATAATATTCTTATGGGAATGGACCTTCTATTACTTGATGAAAAGGTTAGTAACATATGTTTTCTATTTATGTTGATATATTCATAATAATATTGATATAAACACAATTTTTGTTTTTGTTTTTAAAAAAATACATAATTTAAGTTTTTGTGAATATTCATAATCTTTTTATCGGATTTTTAATATTATTTTACTTATTTTAAAAAATAATCATATTTTGTTTAAGTTTTTTTTTTTGAAAAAAATTAAAATAAATTACGCGTATAAGCTGGGCTTTATCTAGTTATTTATGTTTATATTGAGAGGTTGGGTTTAGTATAATACACAGACAAAAAATAAGCTCCGATAAAAGTGTTTTTATTTTTCGCCCATATCTCCAAATTTTCCAAATTTAAATCCAATTTTTTTTTTTTTAATAAAATATCCAAAGTATTCAAAGAACATCCGCTCAAAGGTTATCTTCAGCTTGAGAAGATAGTTGTGTCGTTTTATTCATGAATTCATGATTGACTTTTCCCATTATTAATCTATACTAAATTAGTAAGAGTAAAGAACACTTTCCTATGTTTAATCTCAGACTTTCTTCAAAACGGTTTGCCAAAAATGTCTCCGATGATAAACCTCTTCCTCGACAACACAATCAACCTCACTCCTTATGCAATTCTCATACTCACCGCAATCTTCTCAATTCTCTGGTACTTCTTCAAACGCCAACCGCAACCGCCTCTGCCGCCCGGACCGCGAGGACTACCAGTTGTCGGCAACCTCCCGTTTCTTGATCCGGAGCTTCACACCTACTTCACAACCATCGCTCAAAAGCACGGTCCGATCTTCAGACTCAATCTTGGCTCAAAACTAACCGTCGTGGTCAACTCTCCATCGCTGGCTCGAGAGATCTTGAAAGATCAAGACATCAATTTCTCAAACCGAGACGTCCCTCTCACCGGCCGTGCCGCTACTTATGGCGGTCTCGACATCGTTTGGTTACCGTACGGTGCCGAATGGAGAAGGATTAGAAAAGTCTGCGTTCTCAAGCTTCTTAGCCGCAAGACTTTGGATTCTTTCTACGAGCTCCGACGCAAAGAAGTCAGGGAAAGAACAAGGTTTTTATACGAGCAAGGACGAAAGGAGTCGGCGGTGAACGTGGGAGATGAGATGTTCATGACGATGATGAATCTAACGATGAATATGTTGTGGGGAGGTTCGGTGAAAGCAGAGGAGATGCAGAGCGTTGGAACAAAGTTTAAAGGAGTGGTTTCTGAGTTAACTAGTCTTTTGAGTGTGCCTAATGTTTCGGATTTTTTTCCGTGGCTAGCGAGATTTGATCTTCAAGGCCTTGTGAAGAGGATGCGTGTGTGTGCTGGAGAGCTCGATGCGGTACTCGAGCGAGCTATAGAACATATGCAAAGGATTAAAAGAAGAGATGATGATGATGATGGTGAATGCAAAGACTTTTTGCAATACTTGATGAAGTTAAAAGACCAAGAAAGTGACTCGGAGGTTCCCTTTACGAATAACCATGTCAAAGCCGTACTCATGGTAATTAAATGTTTCATTTTCATAATTTTACCATGTTCAAAACAAAACAAAACAAAAATTACAAGTCAATATACACATTTGGGAGATTAGCTTATACATTCGTAAAATTGAAAATAATATATGTAATGGATCGAGTTGTGGAAAATCATTAGAAAACGGAAATTTTAGTAAGTATTGTTTGATTATTATACTTGTCATTAGTGTTGTGGAATGGCTAAACGGAATTCATTACTGCGAATAATATTCCACACGACAAGTTGGTAAAGATCTTTTAACTAGTTTGTAACAGACATGGTTTGTTCCGAAAATATTGGTTTTGAGTTGAAAATCTACAACTCCTAATATTTATGATAACCCATAAGTTTTTCAATTGGTAAACCCTATTTTGGAATGGATAAACGAAATGTTTCTGTCATGTTACTATTTTGTAGTTTAGCAATCAGACCTTTGGTCACTTTAGATTTTAGATGTCCATCGTAGGCTACATAGATTAATCTGAGCTTTGATCATAGATCTTCATATATAGTTATGTTACCAAAATATATATATTTAGTTATTTATGGATAAAATTTTATACATAATTTCAAAATCATTCTGCCATTTTTGTGGATTATCAATTAGCAGCCTGCACGCTATGTGAATTAATATAAGTTTTATCTTCAGAAAAAAAAAAAAAAAAAAAAAAAAAAAAAAAGGATTTNAAACAGGATTATAGATATTTGTTTGTTAATGAGAAGTGATTTGATCAATGTGTTTGTTATATATAAATGTGAAGGATATGGTGGTTGGTGGAACAGACACATCTACAAACACAGTAGAGTTTGCGATGGCAGAGCTAATAAGCAAACCTGAATTGATCAAGAGAGCGCAACAAGAGCTAGACGAAGTTGTAGGCAAAGACAGCATTGTTGAAGAGTCGCACATCACTAGACTTCCTTACATAATAGCCATTATGAAAGAAACACTTAGGCTTCACCCAACACTTCCTTTGTTAGTCCCTCACCGTCCGGCTGAAACCGCGGTGGTGGGCGGCTACACCGTCCCTAAAGATACTAAGATCTTTGTCAATGTTTGGTCTATTCAGAGAGACACAAACGTATGGGAGAATCCTTCTGAGTTTCATCCTGAGAGGTTTCTTGGTAATAAACAGTTTGATTTCACTGGAAACGATTATACCTATTTTCCCTTTGGATCTGGCCGGAGAATCTGCGCTGGTGTAGCACTCGCTGAGAGGATGGTTTTGTACACTCTGGCGACGCTATTGCACTCTTTCGATTGGAAGATTCCGGACGGTCACATGGTGGATTTGGAAGAGAAGTTTGGGATTGTTTTGAAGCTCAAGACCCCTCTTGTTGCCTTGCCCGTTCCGAGGATGTCCGGTTCGAATCTTTATCTATAGAAGCTAATTGAGGATGATAAGAATGTTAAGTTTTGCAATTGTTATAGTATGCTCTCCACGAAAATTAAGGATGATAAGAATGTTTGTTTCTTTATATATTTTAATCTTGTAGTTGGTTGTTCGAGAGAAATCTTTGAGGTCGTCTATGCCAAGATCTTCATATCCGGATCATCAAGAAGATCGAATTTGTCCTACTTCTCCTTTGTAATAGTCTCTCTTGGTTTGGCCATAATCATATTCTACAGTTAACGCAAGTAATTTGGTCTAGGTGTGCGCTTAACTATGAAACATAAACATGATTTGCTTCCCTGTTTTAGGGTTATAATAAGTAAACTGAAAAACTGATGGTTTACGAAAACTTACGATTTTAATTGAGCAGATAAAGGGAAGTGAGACCAAATGCAACGTGCCTACGTTAGTGGTAAGGATGGCAATTTCAGTAAGTTATAACAAAGATTACATCATTGGTTATGAGTTCCAAACTGATGTGATTATATGAAAAAGCTAAAAAATGTACATAATAATCAGGGCCTTCGTATCATTTTCGGAACAAATAAAAAATTCCAAAACTTTCCGGGGAATAATGAATATTCAACTTTTTGTCATAACCACACAATTATAGAGACAACGACTAGGTTGGACTTAGTGGAATACTAATAGTGAAAAGGATAACATTTGAAAACAAGAACCACGTCAGGCTTCTGTCTTAAACTGTAACCAGAGTAATCCACAATGACTGTTGATGTAATTAGAGTTTAGAACTCACTCACGAGATCAAATCCATAAAGGTTCAGAAAATCTACCGCGCACCACGGTACAGTACGCAAAGGAAATACAAATTTTTACTACATAGGAATCAGGTCTTGGGCATTATAAATACCGGTATAAAGGTTTGTAAACATTATTCACACATTAATGAATAGAAGAAACTTTAAACGGATATTTGCCTTAATTTAGGAATATCACTAATATATTAAAAAAGAAAACATATATAAAAATAATTTTTTATTCATGTGTTATTTTCAATTATGTCATGCTGAGGTGTAATCATATGCTTTACTTTTAAAGTTTTTTAATTTAAGGCTGATTTTACTAGAGTATTTACAACATATGTCATTGCATTAGTTTGGTTAGAAAATATTATTTATATCAATGATTTATTCAAATTTGAGCATTTAATCATAAAGATATTATCATTCTTTCTATATCTTATCAAATATATCAAATTAATCATTTACTTAGATACTATATTTTTTTCTCATTTTTTGGTTGGACTAAAGTTTATAAAAATAAATAAATTATAACATTACTTTTAATAAAAAAATGTACATTCTTTTTACACAAATTATAAGTTGAATTTTTAAAAATAGATATCAATGACTAAAATGATGAAAATTATAAGTATATCATCAAAGTCTTACATTAGAAATAAAGATGTGTGATAGTTCATAAGACTATTATAAAAAAGACCAAAATGATAAAAAAAAATCATAAGATATGAAAGTTTAATTTAATAAGCTTCTAAATATATTAGTGTATTTGGTTTCATATGGTTTTTAAAATAAAACTATATAATAAAACTAAATAAAATTTCTATTATTAGAAATATTTCACAGTGAAAATATTAAAAATATTTATATCAAGATATTAAAATATTTAAAATAGTTTAACTTGATTACAATTTTAAAATATTTAAAATATTTTTTATCACAAATTTGAATATTATAAAATTTCAATTATTTTATGAAATACAATGAAGTATAATTTTTTTAAAGAAGAATGTTTTATTTTTATTTTTTTCTTTGAACTATTTTATTATATTGTAATCGTTTGAGTTTTGGTGAATGCTTTAATTTATTTATCTTTTTAGAAATTTGTTTAAGATGCTTAATTTATAGATCATAAACGAAGACAAGAACCAATAAATTAATCGCAAAAAAAAATTGAGATAGTTAAATATATATTTTTTAATAAAACTACAAATTTAGAAATCATCACTCCGTGCAAGGCGCGGGTCCAACCCTAGTCTTATTATATAAAGCTAGATGCGCATGACGTGGTTGCGACACATCAGATTTTTATAACGTCACATCAGATTTTTATAACTCACAAAATCACGACATGTGTCAAATTATATTACAACTATTAAGATCTTGACATGTGTCTTAACAAAGAAAAGAAAAAAAAAACAAATTAAAAATGGGAAAAATATATTTTTCATATTCTGACGGAAAAGCGTTGCATATTCTAATGAAAAAAGAAAAAAATTATTTTTGCATGCTTCATATTCTAAGCGGAAAAATATCCATATTGTAAAGGTAAAAGAAAAAAATGGAAAAAAGGAAAAGAAAAAAAAAAGTGAAAAAATGTTCCATATCCTAATGGAAAAAGAAAATAATATTTTTGATTGTCTTATATTTTAAGATAAAAATGATACATATTTTAACAAAAAAAAAAAAAGCAGAAAAATATCTTCTATATCTTACAAAGATAATGAAAAAAAATATACTTTCCATATTATAATGGAAAAAGGAAACAAAAATTACATGCCTCATATGTATTTTGCAATAAAAAGGATCCATATTCTGAAAAAAATGATAAAATATTTTTGCAGATTTTATATTATAATATTAAAAAATTTAACGGAAAAATATAAAGAAGTATGTTCTATGTCTCTGATGTCTTGCGTTTTAGCGCATTCTAACAAGTGTTTTCAAGTATTTTATCGAGTCTTTCTAGTGTTTATTGAGTCTTTTCAGGTATAAAGGCGTTCAAAGGAGAACTTCCGCACAAAGACGAGAAAAACGAGCTAACGGAGCAAAAAGGGGTTGAAATAACCAGAAACCAGGCGGTCCGACCCGTCAACCCGGCGATCCGACACGACCCGGCGATCACAACCCGGCGATCGACCCCCGTCGACCCGACCCGGCGATCACAACCCGGCGATCGACCCCGTCGATCCGACCCCGGCGATCGACCCCCGTCGATCCGACCCGGCGATCGACCCCCGTCGAT
>OVBJ01003366.1:0-12502 GCA_900406535.1 Noccaea bulbosa
TATATATATATATATATATTAATTTCTGTATTATTTTTAATAATTCTAAATGTGTTTTTATTTTTCAATCAAATATAATAACTTTGCACGAAGATAGAATACTCTAATTTTAAAACAATAAATTTAGATATCCATTTTTATTTTTCTTTGTAAAATAACAAACAATAAAAAATCACACAATTTGAATACACTTGTATTCATATTGTATATGGGGTTTTTGTTCACTATACAATTAATTTTGTTTTGTTAATCAGGTTTTAATTTATATATTTTTTGTTCTAATTTGAACAGATAAAATGATAATTTTTAGTATTAAGTTTTTACATTAAAAATAATATTCTCTTGCTAATAAAATTTGTGTATTTATTTTTGTAATTTTAAACACTTAAAACGAAAAGTATAAAAACATATCTTGTAAGTAAAATTTTGTACAAGAAAATATATATAGATGAAAAAAAAAAAAAGAACTAAAATCATCACTATTCAAGTTTTTCTGAAAACTAAAAATCTATTGCAAAATGAAAATCCAAAGTCCAAACACATACAATCTAAATCGAAACCTAGTTGCCGCTTCCCTTTCGATTTTAGGATATAAAAACTTTAGACTTTTAAAACCTAGCTGCCGCTTTCCTTTGGATTTTAGGATAAAACAAAATCTTTTCTATCTCAAATTCCATCCGAAACACAATTCCTTTCTCTGTTCGTCATCTCAATAACTTGTTGGGTAAGCTACTCTCTCTTTCTCATCCGTTAATAAGACCTTGAGTGTGAATCAATGGTGAATTATGTTAGAGCTAGATCTCCATGTATAAGAATGTTTTAGAATCTTCCGCCGCAGTTAAACAGTTCGTCGTCAATCGGAGGTCGGGATCGGAAGTTTGATCAAGAAACTCTTCAACGACCGGCTCTAATCAAGATGTACACGGTAGAGATCCGTTTTTTCATACGCTTCAGTTTCTAAACGAGTGGAATTCGAATTCGAACCGGTTTCTTTCGTGATCTCTGATTTGATTTTGGTATATAATGGCATGCAGAGGATGATGGGTTGGTCGAGGGAAGATGACAAGCGGTTTGAGGAAGCTCTGGTGCGATTTCCAGAGGATTCGCCGGAGAGATGGGAGAAGATCGCCGAGTATCTGAAAATGCCGGTGGCGGAAGTGATGATGTACTACGAAGATTTGGTCCACGACATTGAGTTGATCGAATCGGGTCAGATTACTGTGGATTATTCGGCAGAGACAGAGTCGTCTAAGATGTTATCCCAAATCGAATCCAAGAACAAGGAGAACGAAAGAAAGAGAGGAGTCCCTTGGTCAACAGAAGAACACGGGTTAGTCAAAAAACTGATTGATTTAAGAGCTAAATGTTTTGTTGATTCGAGGAAAGACTTTAAAATCTTGTTTAGAATCATTATCTTGAATCTTGCTAAGCAAGGATGATGAATTAGGGTTTTGTTAGAATGGTGATCGCTAGAATGATGTAGATAGAAAACTTAGAAAAAATAAAACTAAAGAAGATTTTGATAGAATGTTGACCTAGGGTTTGCTAGAATGACGAATTAGGGTTTTGTTAGTAAGCATTGGATTGCTTGACAAGACGTACAATATCTGGATCACGTTTTTGCCAAATATATAAGGTGAGGCTTTTAACATAATGCTGATTTTCAATGATACCATCGTCTAATTAGCGTCTTCAGATTGTTAATTCGATTTAAACGATGAGTAAATTGTATTGTGATTTTATAACAACGAACGGGTACGTATTGGTTATGGGACATTTTGTTGATAAAATAATATATGTTTCAGATTGTTTCTGGAGGGATTAGAGAAGTATGGGAGAGGAGATTGGAAGAGGATATCGAGGGATTATGTGATGACAAGAACCTCAACGCAAGTCGCAAGCCATGCACAAAAGTTTTACCATAGGCAGCAAAACGGGGAGAGTAAGGAGAGGAAACGTTACAGTATCCATGACATCACTTCGGTAGATGCCGCCGACAAAGTAGCCGTACCTGGATCCAACTTGGAGTCTATGAGAAAGCAACATTTTGATGACCAAATGCCTCCGGAGTATTCTCACGACTATTTCGGGCTTTAGATGATTGATGATAATGATCAAGGGGCAATAGCTAGTCTTTAATTGGTTTTTGGTATAGATTTTAGTTTTTCAAAAACCTTGGATGGTAATTTTCTTTAGTTTTTGATTTCTTACTACATTTTTTTTCTTAGAAACTTTGGATTTGTGAGATAAGTTTTTTTTTTTTCTTTTTTCTTTTTTTTGGGGTTTAGGTTTTGTTTTATATTCAAGATTACTAAAATGTATATGTAAAGTTGAATCACACAGAAGTACATTTTTATGTTTATAATGTATATGTCGATTTTTTTAATCCTAGATGTTATAAAGTGCGTCTGTTTCTAATAGATTTTCTTAACTCTACCTAAATTATATTCCGAGAAGTTCTAGTTTTACTTGATCTACTAAGGAAGAAGTTTATTTTCATAATGATAATAAAATGTAATCTACATGCAAGAAGTATATGAGCTCGTTCAAGTGCATGGAAAAAGCAGGCCACACAGAGGGGGAATGAGTCATCTTCACTAGTTCCGATCAGTCCGTAGAGAAGACCACTGAAGTCATCTGATACTCTGCAGGAGAAGCTTCTTTATAGTTTATCTAGTTGAATTCCATATGATACAGTCATCTGTGAGGCTCTACTTCTATCTAAGGCTATCTTTTATGGTTTTTGCAGAACACTACTGAAAATGGACAAATAGATAAGCCCATCGATTCTGCTTTGTGTCAGGTAGTATCCTAAACCTTTTGATTTTTGAACTAAATTCCTCATGAGTTTCTGCATTTTGTTTCATCTATATCGCCCTGAAGATTGTGTCTAATATCCATTCTCCTTTATACTCGTTTAACCTAAAGTTGATAGAGGTGAGAGCTCAAGCATACCTTGATAAAGGTGAGAGACTTTCACGATGAAAACAAAAACAAAATTTAAGATGATGGCTAATGAAATTTGTGGTCCACAAACTGATATAGAGAAAGAGGAGAAACCCCATCATTCAAATCCGAAGTTTCTTGAATTTAAGAGAGAACAATGTGATGGGAAAGGGTAATTTTGGGCAAATCTTACAAAGCAACATGCTCAAGTGATCCCTGCATTGGTTGCATAAACAGGCAGTAGTAGTTTACTAAGAGAATCTCAACATCTTTGGAATTTAGGAGAGATTGATAAGAGTGTCAAGAGGACTATTCTACACCTGATTTCTTCTGATCTACATCAGCTTCTAAGAATGTAAAAGCAGTAATCTCGGAGATGGCCATTCCATTGGGTTGATCAGCTTTCGGGTTTGGAGAGCGCTCCTGCAGCAAACAATAGATTTCTCCGAGAAAACTGCATGTGTAAGAAAACGAGTCTTAGCGTATGCTTGACCAACAAGCTTTGTAATGCCACGAAATGTTCTATATGACTTACCCGGAGAGCGTGAACTGGTGTGGACTTGGTGGGGAAAGTCCTGAGCGAGCGCAATCTGTTTGAATTTCCATTTCTGATCAATAAAACAAACGTATAAATCGTTTTTAACGCACAAAAAAAACTACTTACTATTCAAAGAGAACAATGATACTCAGCTTTGGAAATAGCAAACTCACTTTTCCTCGGCCTTTGTCAATTTGGCACTTGAGGTGACGTCCCACAGTTTCACTGTGCAGTCCGCAGATCCAGAAGCCAGAAGAGAGCCCTCACCACTGAAACAGAAAAACAGGTTAGCGTCTTCATCAAACAAGAAGCAATACTCGGCTGTTGAGGGATCATAGTTTGAATAATCAGAGAAAAACTAATTGTTGTTTCTTGACTCGATCTCTCACCTGTAAGACAGACTCCAGACACATGAATTATGCCCCATGAGAGGTGTGATGCACCGGGCTGTTGAGAGGTCCCACATCATTATGGTGCCATCTTCATCACCGGAGGCCATGTATCTCCCATCTGGTGACATCGCCAATGATAAAACCATACTTCTGTGCCCTATGAATATGCGGACACATTCCCCTGTTTGGACATCCCAGAGTCTGACCGTCTTATCACTCGAACCGGTTGCAATGTAGTTACAATTGGGATGCCATTGTACACACTGAAACCAATACATAAACAGGTCCATCAATAGTTATCCAAATGAAATGAAAATTCAACTCACTCAACTGTGTTAATGTCGATCCAAATAGTTAAGTAATCCTGCATGAATTAAGAACTCAAATGGTCCCTTTTATTTAACCTCTGTAATTTAAAACTCAAACGATGAAAGATGAGGGAGAAACTCACATCAACATCAGATAGATGCCCTGCCATTATCCGCAGAGGTTGTACTCGGTCCATTGACCAAATCCGTGCAGTACGATCATGAGAGCAACTTGCAAAGTAATGCCCAAAAGGGCTAAACTGCACCATGAAATGAATATATATACATGTCCGTCCACCATAAATTATATAAGAAAAACATGTAAAAATTGAACGGTTATACCTGGACATCCCATACAGGGTAATTATGACCCTTGTAGCACACGAGATTGGCATTTAGTTTTGTGCTCCATAGTCGTACTGCACTTATGAATACATGGTTGGCAACTAAGAAAAGTCTCAACTAATGAGCAAGTATATGGATATGCATAGTGATGGATAGATACATACTTGTTGTATCTGCTGACGAAGATAAAACAAAATCTCCAGGAGGACTGAAAGTGGCCGAGTAAACTGGCCCTGAGTGACCCAGTAAAAGTGTATAATTTCTTCTGCCATTTGGTCCACCGATTTGATCATTAGTGTCATTTTCACCTTGCAAAGAACCTGGAACCAGACAGCTTAGTGACTGTAACTTCTCATGCCAACACAAACAAGAATCATGAAAAATTAACAAAACCAATAAGGGAAATGCATGACAGAAATATCATTAGTAATTGTGGATGTCAAAATAATATGCTTCTCAAAATATATATCACTATAAAAATTATTTGTTTCATAGAAAAAACATACAACTGCCAGCTTGTCCTATCTTCGCCATGTCCCAGACCTGAACACCATAATCGTCAATTAGGCATCATTTAGGACGACAACAAGAACAAGGAAACATAAACCAACCATTCAAGAATAAGATACCTTTATTGATGAATCTGAGAACCCACCAGCAACCAAAGATCCATCATGAGATATAGATGCACAATTTAACCTGAGGACGATAAATGAGTGAGCAACAAGTTGCAAATAAGTAATAAATCATTAGTAGGAGTCGAGGAGAGTTGGACATTACCCGTTATGAGTATTCACAAATGTATAAAAGCTGACAGATGGCATTGCGACACTACTCAACTGCACACGGTTTCTCAGGTCTTCGAGGATGGATTCCTCTACGTCCGTAGACCTGACATAGAAAAAATGGAGATGGAAAAAAACTTGATTTTCAGTTAAAGGGGGTTAGGTCTTTGACAGCTACTATATATAATTCTCTTTCAACCAATCATGTATCACCCATAGATATCACCCGCCCATTACTTTTTCACGACATCCTAACACAAAAAATGGGTAAGGGATTCGAAAGTACATTACTGGCAAGGCAAGTTCCGGTTTTACACGTGGCGCCAGTGGCGCAGTGCTGGTCTCCGGACGTGCAACTTTTGCTGTTGCATTTCCTGCCTTGTCCTTCTTCAACTTTTTTATGGAAGAGCCTTGCTTTCCAACTTCGGTGGATCTTTTCTGTAGACAGCAACAATTGACGAGTAAATATGGGAGGTCCAGTTCAGTAATTACTGATATAAGTTGAAGCTACGCATCACCTTACTATCATCCATGTCCCCGTCTTTACTTTCTCCCTGTCCCTTCTCAGAATCAGATAGCAGACCTCCCTTCTCAAGGCGATCGTCTAGAGAGTCTTCAAGCAACTATGAAAGAAAAATGCATACGTGGCTAATGAATTTGCAAATATTATATCCTTCCCTGGGATAAGACATCAACAGGTATCCCTCAGGGACAAAAGAGTACATGAAGCTCTAGGAAAAGTACGTACTCCCCACTGTATTTCCTTTTGATTGATGTGATTAGCTGTGTCCTGAAAACTCCCAACAATAGTGACAGCCTCTATGTCATCTGATGCAGAAGTAGGCTGTCCCGAGTATACTGCAATAAATAATCCATGACCAACCGTGGATTCAATCATCTGTACAAAAATTTGCTATATGGTATTGCATATATATAAGAAAGAAACGCATTTACCTTGGAAATTGATGTGCTCATTAATAATACCAAGCATTAAAGTAGATTCTGTTCTATGTAGATACTGAAGCAGCAGATCATATGAATACTGCAACATTCAGTAAGCATATTAGAGGTCTGCACTCACGGAATTCAGCTTATCAGACCAGAAACCTTAACGCAGATTTTCCTGTTACAGCTACTAGTTATTTTACCTGACAAAATTTGATGTTGACCTTGCTTTGTCTAAGAGCACGAGCAAACTCCATCTCCTGAGAAGAACCAAGGTTATAATAAAGTTATTAAACCAAAAAACCATTATCAGCAATATACGACCATATAAGGTTAGATTAAACCTCTAGATGAGATGGAGTAAGAACACCTTCCAGCTTCTGAAGATCCCGTAAGTGTATCATTTCATGATCTTTGCGGAAGCTGTTAAAGAAGGCCCTCGCTGGAAAACAAGTAAAGTAAATTAGCTGTTTCCAGAAATCATATACCTAAGCTAAACAAAAACAAAAAAAAAAAAAAAACTCAGAATCTTTAAATGTATTTTGAGAAGTACCCTCTTGAGTGTGCCCTTTTCCCACCAGATCCATGTAACAATGAATAAACACCGGATACATCACTCGGAGCAATTCAGGCTAACAAAATTCGAAGCAGCTCGTCAGTTTAATCCATGTTCATACAAAATGAGGCTAAGCAAAAAAGGCAAAGGTAAAAAAAAAAAAAAAAAAAAAAAAAAAAANGCTGACCTTGTATAGATCCAGTGAGTTATATGCCCATGACCTTAGTTTGCTGTAAGACTCACGGTACCGAGTTGGGTGATCTTCTGATCTACATGATCAAATTCGGAACCTTTAGATGAAAGTGCAGATAAGAGCAAATACAGCTCATTTATACGGCATAAACAAAAATAAGCCCTAATTTCTTCATCAATAAAAAGGAACCAGAGAGCTCAATGGAATGTATTCATAAACTAAAATTTGACAGATAAATTGATAGAAAGGTCCCGCAACAGTTTCACCCAGAAAGAGTACCTTGCTATTTATTGGTCGATGCTCAGAAGCGTTTCAAGTTGAATAATTTTTGCTTGTACAAAATTAACGGTTTTCGAAATTCACACACACACACACACGAAAATTCCCCCAAAATCGAAATGAAATTCGCAATTAAAACAGAAACCAGAGAGAAAGGAGGAAGGAAGAGAAATTACTGGGAAAAGGAGCGAATGAGCTTGGTGAGCTCAGGATCGTTATGATAGTCGATAGAATTGAAGCTGCTTCCATTGTTGTGGTGAAGAGCCTTTTCAAGGTCTTTAGCAGCGGAATCGAAACCCTTATTCTTCAAGTAACGCATAACAACCAAATCAATTTGCTCTGCATCCATTGTTCTTGCTCTCTCGATTAAACTCTCTCTCTCTCTCTCTCGCCCTCTTGCTTTTCTTCTCTTACCAAGTTCCCCTCTGCTCTGAATTTGTTTAGCTTCCGTCAAATCTCGGGTCTGATACATAAAAGAAGCAATTTCGAAGGTTTTCAGGCCTTATCCAAACATGGGCCTTCCAGTGGCCCAGATAGGTTTTTTACATTGCGACCCAATTTTAATTACTTTTTTTTTGGATTGTGTAGTAACACTGTAACAGTCACAAAAAGCTGTGGCTACTAAAGAAGTAAAGAAAATGTGCTAGACGATGGATTCATCAAACTATGGTCTTATTGATAGTGATAAGAAAAGACATTCAAAATACTTCAAAAGATTACATTTTGAACTATTGGAATATAACTTGAAATCAAGTCCATTGGGTAAGAACCGGGATAAGTTGAAGTGGAACTTTCTTAGGAGAGACAAGTCCATATGATTCTTCGAGATCAACATCTTCTACCTCCATTCCTTCTAGAAGCTTCCAATCGAAACGGTAAAGAAGATTGATAAGAGCCAAGTGTACCAAAGCCATACCCATACCCATACCAGGGCACATTCTTCTTCCACTACCAAATGGTAACAACTCAAAGTTTAGACCTTTATAGTCAATCTCATTATCCACAAACCTCTCTGGTATGAAACATTCTGGATCTTTCCAAACATCTGGATTCCTATGGACTGCCCAAATGTTGACATGGATCCATGTTTTCTTTGGAATGTCATAACCTCCAATCTTTACATCTTTTGAAGCCTCTCTTGGAACTAGAAGTGGCCCAAGTGGGCTTATCCTAAATGTTTCTTTAATCACCATTTTGAGATACTCGAGTCGTTCTATATCTTTTTCTGTGATATCATCTTTGTTTTTAATCACTTCTCTCACCTCGGCTTGCACTTTCTTCATAATTCTTGGGTTTGTAATCAAATGTGTCATCACCCATGTTATTGTGTGGCCAGAAGTGTCTACTCCACCAATAAGAACATTCTGTAATAATCAATAAGACAAGATTAATTTAAACTTTATCCAATATGTGAATAATGTACTTATGGATGTAAGAGATTTCCATTACTTACCAAAAGAATACCCTTTGTGTGGTTTCGAGTAAGTTGATACTCTCCAAGTCCAATCTCTCCCCTTTCCATCTTGAGAAGCAAGGCAATGATATCATCTTTAAGACTCTCATCTTCTAGGTGATGCTTTATAGCTTCATCGAAAAACGAATCCATTGCTTTAAAAACCTTCTCACATTTGCTATGTAATCCTGTGATCCTGTCGATGAATTTACCGATAAGCGGGAAGTAATCTGCTGCTGCAAAACTTCCCAACACCTCCATGGTTCCTTGCATTACCTCCTCATAACTACTCTCAAGATTACTTCCTTTAAGAGTTATCCCAAATCCAACTTTACATATCACACTTGCGGACAAGTTCAATAACTTGTCGCTCAAGTTAACCGAGTTCTCCAATGAAGCAGAATGCCTTATAAAACCAACTAAGGAAGCAACTTCTTCTTCTCTTACATGTCGAAACGATTTGACCCTTTTCGCCGTGTAGAGCTCAGTAACCGTCATCTTTCGTACTTCCTTCCAATATTTGCTATAAGGAGAAAAAGCGAGATCGTTTAAATTGTATGTGATCCTTGCAGGATACGTCATATAAGGTCGTGAACAACAATCTGCGTCGAATGTTTTCAAGACTTCCTTCACCGTCTCTGGAGTTGACGCCACAACGGTAGAAACGTTTCCAAACTTGAGCGACATTAAAGATCCGTACTTTTCAGATAGTTTGAACATCGAGCGATGAGGTTGAGATCCCAATTGGTGCAAGTTCCCAATTAAAGGAAGTCTTGGTGGTCCAGGAGGTAGATTCTTCTTTGTCTTTCTCATGTTATTTGCAATGAGTATAGATGCAAAGAAGATGATCGCAACAATGATAAACCACAAACTCATTTTGCTTCCTACACAAAAAGGGATAGTTTATATCAAGTCTATTAAGTTTTCATTGGCTCAGTTTATTTGATAAAGAAAGGCTTTCATAGCTTGTTGGATAGAGCACCCGTTTAGTAAGCGGGAGTTCTTGAGTTCAACTCTCAATGAAAGCATAAAAATTAAAAAAAGAATCATCAAAGAAAAAGAAAAAAAAAAATTATTTGATAAACTTGAGGGAAACAAAAGTAACATGTTAAGCCAGAGGATTCTCTTTAATTTTTATAAAGAGACGATTTTTATTCTGTCGGCGTTAAGTGGATGGAAAATACAGAACCGCGGAAATTAAGACCACCAAAGAATCACTCTGCCGTAAGGCAACACAAGCTTTCTAAATTTTCTTACAGTATCAAGCAAGGAACATGAAAAAATAGATGCAGTCTTCGAATAAGTCAAGAACATATATATATAAGGAATTAAAGAAAAATAGTGTAGTTTTTTTCTATAATACTGAAACATGTAAACGTTTGGCCGTAAAAATGCATGTCGTATGGCGAGTAGGCAACACAATAAGAATTAAAGCATGCCGTAAGGCAACACAAGAAGAATTTCTAAATCTCCTTACACTGTCAAAGGTATAGATGCAACTTTCGAATGAGGCGAGAAAACAAATATAAAGATAAATAATTAAATCGTATATATGAGTTTCTTCTATAATATTGAAACATCTACATAGGTAGAGAGACCGAGCACAGTACGATTACCTTCAGGTCTTAAACTTTGTGCAGAAGATTTGATTGACGAAAATGGAGTGAGATAGATGAAATTGGATTATTATTTATCGTATATTCTATAAGATAGTTTTTAAGTGAAGTCTTTCCTAAAAAGAGAATTGTTTCCAGGTCTTCATCGAGCTTGATTTTTAGAAAGCGGACTTTATCAATTAGCCAAAAAATGTGTCTCTCGACTCTCGCTGTCGTTGGTTCAAGGATGTGGTTGAATGGAATTCTTTCATGATAAGTTTATTTTGTAAATCAAGCAATAATAGAGATGTCCACACAAACGATAATGGTAGATTTTTCCAAGATAAGGTGATATATATTCGTTTGAATATTGGCGTGGTTGTAATTAGACGATTATGACTTGGTCCACGGAAGTGTTTCAAGATGACAACAGGTTTTCGAGCACTAGTCTAACCGCTGAAATGTGTCGTTTAACAACCAACTACTAGAGCATCTCCATACTCCATATGGGCATCGTAACATATTTTAGTATTAATTTTTTTCCTTTTTTTGGTTTACACCCTTTGAACATTCCTTATAGGGGTTCTTAAAGAAAAAAAGAAAAAAAAAATCAACTGTAAAGTCTAAAGTCTAAACTACCGAAGATGCAACACAAAAACAAGAAGATGACTTCAGTAAGTTACAATCAAAACCTGTATGTACGAGAAATAAATTATCCGAGTCCGTGAAAGATGATGACTTCTCATGGAGGCCGGAGAACATCCACATTTCTCCTTCTTCTCCACATTCCAATTTTAGACACAAATCACTATTTAAACTAATTGGAAAAAACCCATCTAAAACATATACATCATGAATAGAACACGGCTCGGTGTAAATACCTGAAACCCCATGAACTGCTTGCTAGCTCCATCGCTTACTTGTTCACTGTTTTGAGAAACTGTAGCTTGAGCCATTTCTGTTATCTTTCTCCTTTGTATATAGAAATCGACCAGCCACGCAAAACCAGCTTCTCCTAAACAGAGCTCGAAAGCACACATACTTCTTCGTAATCTAATGAAACGAGACTTGGAGAGAATGTGTATACAAGTAAGAGTATCAAAGAGCAGACATGTTTGGCGATTGGAGATAATAGATAGACGGAACTCACCACTTTGAAGAAAACAACATGCCACAGAGTATTACCCTGTCAAGATTATCCATCAACTAGAGGGCAGATTCATCATTCATACTGATTGCAATGAATCATATCATATACTGCCGTAGTTCATTTCGAGTTGAAATGAAGTAAGAAGAGTGAACAAATCACTTGAAAATTCCACACTTAAAAGGAAATTGATTTCAGGTTTGGTTTTGAGTAAATCCTTAAACCCACACTCATGGAGTTACAATTTCCAGTTAAATTTTCCAATTCCATTCAAATCAACGAGCATGGAAGGAACCATAGAGAGAGAGAGAGATATAAAAACATACAGAGCGAGCTCGAGGGCTGCTTGATCAGCTTGCGGGGTGCTGATCCTTAAAATCCCGGCGGCCACCTCCTGCGATGAATCTCCACGAGACGAAGATCTCAGCTGCCTCCCGCCGGCAAAACGATCTCTCGCCTGAGATCGAGAGCGAAACACAACCTCTCTCTATCTCTATCTCTCTGGAATCTCTCAAATCACAATCGGTTGGGAACGTAAACGAAGAAGATTGGAAGAGTTTAGAGTCGGATTATGCAGTTTAAGACCATCGGAAGTCTGAGCTCTCACCGACGAATCTGGCATCGGCAAAGAGACATTATCGATCAGACATAATATCGAGAGTGTGCTCTGTGAGTGACACGTAGAAAATGTTTACGTACCGGAGAAAATGTTTTAAACGATGGATTCATCAAGCAAATTCCTCATTGATAGTAAAGTTCAAACACACACACACAAAAAAAAAAAAAAAAAAAAAAAAATTNTTGCTTATTGATAGTAATAATAATAAAGGTTACATTTTGAACTATGGAAATATAAAGTGAAATCAAGTCCATTGGGTAAGAACCGGGATAACTTGAAGTGGAACTTTCTTAGGAGAGACAAGTCCATATGATTCTTCAAGATCAACATCTTCTACCTCCATTCCTTCCGGAAGCTTCCAATCAAAACGGTAAAGAAGATTGATAAGAGCCAAGTGTACC
>OVBJ01003367.1:0-12495 GCA_900406535.1 Noccaea bulbosa
CATTGTCAGTTAATTTGGACATCTATTACACCCGAAAAATGCAATTTCTCTATCTTTTTTATATATATATATTTATTTAATTAATTTATATGAAACTTACAATTTTACGTGTTTTTTTCTATTATCCAAGCATATTTTCCCTAGGAACTTGATACATTCCTCATTTTCACACATTTAGGTACTCAAAAACCCACTTGGCTATATTGTCGCTGAGTTTCCTAATCATCTAAAGGGAAACTAATGAAACTCTCAGCCAAATGTTTTTCATGTCTAGTTTTGGCAGGTCATATAATGTCAGGTTTCAGCCATTAATCCAGTCGTTGTAACCGTTGAAAAAATAACATCTATGGTATATATATTGCTGTAATGGACGAACAAAGTTCTATGTGATTATCGATGTAACGGACGAACAAATTTTTATGTAAATATCGAGGTAACAGACGAAGAAACTTTCTTGTAATGGTATATTTTTATTGTCGTAACCGTTCTTTAAACCTATTCTCATAAATTTTTAAAAGTATTCTACTTTTTTATAAGTTTTTGAAGCGTTACTTTTGTGATTATTGGCTTCATGTAATTCAGAAAACACTCGTTTTCTCGAAGATCGATTTTATCGAAGAAATATATCGATTTCATCGGAAAACAAATTATAACCAGTTGCTGAAAACATATATCAACAGATCAGGATTCTGTGCAGATCAGGATTCTGTGCATAAACTTGGTTTGAAGTCCTTTAATGTACATGTTCAATGTTGTAGAAGGCTCTCAACTTAAATGAAATTCAAAGAACATCACGATATTCAAAAGTTTCCAAATCATACAATCTCGAGGATTTCATATATGTGATAACTAAATGAATGTTAAAACAAGGTGTTTGATTTGATAGTTGGTAGACACAGTATCATAGATTAAGTGATTACCTTTCATACCAACCACAAAAAGGGGATTGCACATACTTGTATGAGCCATATTTATATGTGTCAGCTCAATAAGTTTATCAACACGAAGGTAAAGTCCTAATAAGATTGGCTTCGAGTATCAATATTGTTTTTGTGAGGTCAATCATGTAACAAATAATATAATAGGATTCAGCACAGAACTC
Organism: Noccaea bulbosa; assembly: GCA_900406535.1. Lineage (NCBI taxonomy): Eukaryota > Viridiplantae > Streptophyta > Magnoliopsida > Brassicales > Brassicaceae > Noccaea > Noccaea bulbosa. The sequence continues at coordinate 1,103 of OVBJ01003367.1, forward strand.
TAGTGAATAAAAAAAGAAGAGAAAATGTAGATGGAGAAGTACATCCAAAGACGAATTCAAATATTCATATTACGATCAACTACATTCAACACCAAATAGAACCAGAAATAATCTGAATAATTAAGATGATGTCGTTATCATAAAATGATTTTTTTATTTTCAAAATTAAATTATGGTTATAGATATATTACGGATACATAGTTTTCAAATCTAGAAAGGTGGTCTTGTAGCGGCTCCGGCTCCCCAACCAAGTAAATGAGGATCACCAGAAAACTGATCATAACCACTCATGTTACCTCTTAACTCTCCCTGACCGGCTCCAGAGGGTGGTGATGTTGACGTGGCCGGCGGTGGACCTCCTCCTCCTCCGACTTCTCCTGCACCATCTCCTACTTCATCTTCAACCGGAAGCCTTTCGAAAGTTGCGTTAGAGAACGATGCAGCCATTAGGATCACTGGACCTGAAGCCAGAAGCGGAGCCACCACGCTTCCTCCGATCACCTGTCCTTGTCCACCGGAGACAAAAATTGATAGACCACCGGATCCCGGCGGTGCAGGCGGCGGAAGCACCGTACCTGTGAGGGAAAGAATGTCAAACCTTCCATGTAAAGTAACAACCCCACCAGTGCTTCCAGCTACACCATTATTCCCCTGAGTCGTCACCGGCTGCCGGAGAGCGACGTTAAGCACCGTGCCGTTACCACTGAGAACAGAGACACCTCTCCCTCTCCGGCGAGCGTAAGTGGTAACGCTCTCAACTATGTCGGCTCCAGCTGAGATTTCAAGAACGTGAGATCTAAGCACGTTGGGGCTATCTCTTGTCACTATCACCGGTGGCTTCGGCTTGTTCTTAGATCCCGGAGGACGCCCACGTGGACGCTTCCCCGGAGTTGAGCCCGAAGTAACCGGGTCGGAATCGGGTTGACCCGGATCCTTGTTGGAGTCAGATTCATCATCTGATTTAGCTTGAGGCTGAGGCTGAGGCTGAAGCTGAAGCTGAGGATGAGGCTGGGGAAGAGGCAGAGACTGAGGCTGAGGTTGAAGCTGGTGGTGAAACTCAGGTCTGAAGAGGTTGTGGAAGTACCTAGAAGCTCCTCCGGTTTGATCGTAACCACCGTCCATCTCCGCCGCAGATACTAGTGGGTGTTCTTGTGGCTCATATATAAGTGATATTGTGAGGGTGAAGATTTATTCATATAGAGGGAAAACTTTGAGATCCAGTGAAGAAGTCAAATTTTAGGGAGTGAGGAGCCAATAGCTTGAATTGATCGGTTACACAAACCGACAAAGACAGAGCAAAGAGACACAAATCAAAAGGGTGTTATTTGTGTGTTGAACCCTAACTCGCTTTAGGGCAAGAGAGAAGCAGATTCTTCACTAACAGACGACGTCGTATTTAGTGATGTGAAAAACAAATTTTTAGAGAAGCTTCAAATTAAACCATGTGCAGAGAAAGTGTGACTGTCTCTGCAATACTTTTGTTGAACGAGGAAAGCAAAAAAAGAGAAGCAGCAAAAGACACACCGATAATTTAGCAGAAAATCATTCCTGTTTTATTTTTATAAATTAAAAAGTACAGTATAAGTTTAGCTAGTAAGCACAGTAGCTAGGCCTGGGCATTCGGTTATTCGCTTGACTTCGGATCGGTTTCTTTCGGATTTCGGGTTTCAGACTTTTCGGTTCTAGAAATTTTAGAATTGTTATTTTCAGGTCGTGTCCGGTTCGGTTTCGGGTATCCAAATTTTAGTTAAAAAAAAAAATTGTTTAGTTTAAATAAAGTTTTGTTAAATTTAACAAAAAATATTGAATATTAAAAAATATAGATAATTTTTTTTGGATTTATTGAATATTTTGGTTATTTTTATCTAAATATAATTATTATATAGGTTTATAGTGGTCAGTTTACATATTTTAATTATTTAAAAACTAAAAATAACTAATTTTTTTAGATATATAATTATATTTTAAATATTTCGGATACCTATTCGGTTCTCGGTTTGGTTCCGGTTCAGGTCCGATTCTTTCGGATATAAAAATTTAGGATCCATTCGAGTTTGTATCGGTTCGGTTCGATTCTATCTATTATTTTAGGTTGGTTTTAATTCGGTATTTCGGATCCGGATAAAAATGTGTATGTATTTTTTTATTTTATGGGGTCAAATCATTGTGGCATGTATATAAATATATTATATACTCATAATAGTATAATAGCATATTAATAATATATATATATACATGAAATCCAAGAGAAGACAAGGGTTTCGAGTTTTCTTCTCTGGATATATTCGTTTTCTCTTTTCTTTTCTTTTTTTTTTTTTTTTTTTTTTTTTTTTTTTTTTTTTTNTTTTTTTTTTGGCTTATAGCTTCAAGCAAATAAAATATAGGGAGTTTTTTAGACTTGAAACTTCAAAGAGAAATTAAGGAAATTTGTTTTTTGTTGCTCGCAAAAGAGAAAGGAATTTACAAAAATGATGCCAAATTAAAATAATACCAACGAATAGAAGAAGATGAGAAGACAGGCTTATATTATTATTATATTGCATTGCTGAAAATTCTTATATACGTCATTTGTTCCATGCTAAATGTGGTTTTAACTTTTAAAGCGTATTTTTGTTTTGGATTATTGCAATGCATTTGAAAAGAAGAGTCAGATTTTTTTTACACTGTTTTAGTTTATTAAATAGAAGAAAAAGAAATAGATAATAGACAAATAATAAAAGGTATAATACAAAAAATGAATAGTGCTTTTCTTTTCTTAAACAAAATCTATAATGAAAAAGACGAAGTGGAAATCAAACATGAAGTCTAAGGACTACCGATGAATCCAGCCAATCATCTTGAGGCAGAAACTCGTACATGAAACGCCTATATATATGTTCAAATTTCATCATCAATTGAACCAAGATTAAAATAATTTTGGATTCATTAAACATATGTTATTTAGAAGATTCTTTTCCCTATGCGGATAATGGCACTGCAGGATTGATTGTATATAAAGTACACGTTTCTTTCAATCGGAAATGAAACATGATTAGTAAAATATAGTAACGCATACTTTCTATGTTTTTTATTAGATAAAAATACATTCATAAACATTTCTGAAACGATAATAATAAAAAATAGAGGAAATATTTGGTTTCAACGTCTAAGAATACTTATAATTGTTTAATCGTACTTTGTTGATTAATTATCAACATCTTATAATAATTTGCACGCATATTCCCTCCTCTATGTGCTACTCGATCTTGGTGGTGCCAATTTATATGTTAAAGCGATTAAGATTCTTACCAAAGTTTCCTATTATTATTTACCCACTTTTAATTGTACTAGATGAGGGCGGACATAACTAAGAATAATTTATGGTTTAGTAGATAAGAGCGAATAAAATAATTTAATTAACTAAGAATATGTTATGCGTCGCAAATCGCAACCAAAAAATTCATCTTGAAAGCTAAAAGGATCAATACAATCTCAAATTGAGATTCTCAATCATGGCTGAGAGTACTGTGGATGAAATTAGTCTGTGTTAGCCCATCATTATTCCGTTAACGTTTTCAAAAAAGAACAATCATCCATTTTCTTAATACAAATTTTAGCATATCAACAAATGATTTCATAGGTATCGAATGCCACATATAGACGTGTGTGAGCTAAGAAAATACACATCGATCTAAAAGCACTTGTGTGCACACATTAAAATACTGGATGATCGAGGCATGTTTGTTGTGTACTTTATACCGAATGATTCATATGTGGAGTGGTTTAGAATATGAAAATGGTATAGAAAACGAACAAAAGCAATACGTATTGAAAATGTTTTTGTATTATAGTTTGGGCATTTAGATAACATAATACTTTTAAAATACAATCTCTTAACACCATTCGCCGCAACCTAAATTTAAGGCTAGCTGGAGATTGGACCAAACATTGAAAACTATAAAAAATTTAAAATGAATACCGAAGAGTGTAGTAGATGTGGTGTGCTACAAACAAGATTGTCTTTGTAAACTGAGGGAAGAAGTTATTAACTGTTGAGAGAATTATCAAACTATATTAACATAGCTAGAAAGTCTTTGTAAACTGAAAAGTACAAACGAAGAAGTCAAACTAGGTAAATATAGATTTTGAAAGACCAAAGTTGTCTCTAAATATATTTTTGCGGATCTAAATCGATTATACCAAATATTTTGTATAGATAATTTCAGATATATTTTGATTATATATTGTGCTTACGTATAAAAGAGATATTTCCCACGGAAAGGGAGAATATTACTTACACTGATACTTTGTGGACATATATGATACAGAAGGAAATGCAGTAATTAGCAACTGTAAAGATGTGTGATTAGTAACGATGTTAGCACACTGATCAATATATAGACCTTTGAAGCGTCTCCTTAACGTGGATGCATGTGCCTCAGGCCACTCAGGCAAGCAAGTAGGACCCCACACGAGTCTCGATCAGAGCCGTTCGTTTACATGACCGGCGCAATCGGACGACTCATGACGTGATTCGCAAAGTCTGCTTGATCCACACGTGCACGGAGCAAATTCACGTGCGGGTCAAAATGGCAGAGCAGATGCTGAGCTGTTTTACCACGTGGAGGCGGTCGGAAGCCTCGGTACTTGGTCCACGTGGATGTTGTTGTGCTATTAAATACCTCGACTTTCGTTTCTTTTTTTCTTTATCAAAAACAATTCTTACAAATTTCTCATATATCCAACCCTTGAAGATCAATTACTTATTGTTTTTTTTTTTCCGAAATCCTTTTTTTTTCTAAGTTGAGGTTTTTTTTCTCATATGAAACGGTTCTAAGCTTGTCCAAAGTGTGTATATTATAACTCGAACCAAATTTAAAACATATATATATATATATGAAGTCTTGAATATAATTGTCCTTTTAATACTCCTTCTATTTCTAAAAACTTGATGTTAAAAAAAAATTATTTAGTATAAAAATTATTTAGTATAATTAATACAAAAATTTAATTTTTTTTATTAACCACTTTACTATTAATATGAACCAATAACAATTCAACAATGTTCTTAAATTTCACAATGAGTTATATTTATTAATAAATAATAATAAAAAATTATAAAAAACTAAAATTGTGAAATTAAAAAAAAAAAAATTCCAAAATATCAAGTTTTTTTTAAATGGGAGTGTACTTTCTAATAGACTATTGAGCGTATTTATTTAATAGTTAATACAGGGAAATATGCACTTGAAAATGATTGACTACATGTTTTATACATGATGCACGGCATATAACTATATATCATGCAAGTTTTATTATAGTAGGAAAAATACGATTTAGTTTGAATATCTGAAAATATTTGAGACCAAAATCATTTAATATATAGCATATTTTATTTAATTATACAAAATACAAGTGAAACCAAACATGTGACCTCGGACTGGACCGAATCTATAGTCGTTGGACTTCACCTTGCCTAATGCATTGCATCTACGAGACAAGTGTGGTTATTAGAAAAATACTAGGATAGTATATAACACCCATACAAAATTAGATTCCTTTCCATCCTTATTTGCCACGTGGCATAAAAGGTTGACTAGAGTTTAAAAATTGAGGTCATTTCTGTTCCATAATATATATATAGTTAAATACTCTCTCGTCGGTCCATGTATTATTTTGATAACTTTAGATCAAACTTGTTGACAAAAGAAGATGATTATTGATTAATAACCCATTGAATTTTGTTTGATAACTTTAAAAAATCAGACGGGAAAAACAGAAGATTACGGGACAACATTGTTTGATAACTTTAATTTTTCTCAATATATCATATATCTTTGGACTTTGGCAACTTGTGTTCTGCCACTAACCCGGTTACCCCATCCACTAATTATCATGTCGTTTTCATTATTATTTTAGTAGCTTTAATGCCGAAAAACATGACAAAACCAAAACTAAAAGTTCATTCGAATTTTAGTGCCTTTTCCAAATGAATTATTATAACGTCTTTGTATTTGTTTGCATACGTATTCAGTTTTGTAAGATTCCAACTCAAATTACCGAAATCACTCGAGAAGAGAAGGCCCACATGTTTACCTACCCGTCATGGACTTTGTGAGTTATTGTCGAGGATTTGGGCCCAAGCTGAGACCCACACAGATAAGACGAATTTCTGTTCGCGTCTACTTTTAAAACTCTATTATTTGTACATGTAGTCTAAGAGTGGCCCAATGCTAAATGGGCCCAGTCTCAATTTAATCACAAGGAAACTGAGAAAACCAAACCAAAAAGAAAAATACTACTCCGTTATGTCACATGTCTCCCTGTTTTTCTCGTTGGTTGTGATCTTTGATGTGTTTTTCACCCTCCCTTTCTTTTACCATTGATGAGAGGGTTTGTATTATTGTATAGCATTTTGGACTATACGGAAAGGTCCAAAATCACCATTAACTCTGGAGACCTGCCTTGGAGACATCATAACCACCGAAGCTCAAGCAAGCTCCTCCTATGACTTGTCTGATTCCTTGTCAAGCAAGAAACTGATGAGCCAATGGAAAAGGGATATCTTCCGAAAGTCCAACCACCGTCTCTTCCGCCGCTAAAGGGATCTCAGGTTTTCAGTGTGATGGGTTTTGCTTTTGGGGCAAAGGGTGATGGGCAAATGTGATGACGACACTTAAAAGGTAAAAATCAAAACAAAATAAAAAAAAGCTCCATAATTTTGTCATTTTGTGGATTGATTTCACAAAGCTGAAAGGAATCAATGTACAAAGGAAAGGTGTGGTGAAAAAACAAGCGCATCGTTCCCTTGAACAAACTCTGTTCACCAACACCCTCCAAATGCCGGTAAAATTTCACCGGCTTCTTCATTGTCTCATTCCCACAATGAAGTAAGATCAAACCCGTCATTGTCTTAGAAGTAAGATCAAACCCTTTTTGTTTCACGCAAGAAAGAAGTGAGCTTGATGGGAGAATGCGTAGCATCAAACACAAATGAGTTTGGGATTGTGAGATTGTAGGGCATTGGTTTGTTTACTGATATGTCATCTGTCATCTGTGTTTCTACTTTATTTAGGCTTTGGGGTTCTATTTGAGTAACTGAGTAATGGCGTGGAACGTGACAGGTATAATGATCCAAAATAGTCCTCAGTGTCACTTCAAATTGTTTTAAAAAGCTATAGATCATTTGACCTAGTGGAGCAAAAGAAACTCTCTTTTATTTTTTCTTTATTCCGTTAAAACAATGCAACTTGGAATAATTTTCTCATGATATCCGTATCTTGCCAACAATTACTAGAGAGAGATGTCCCAACACATTACTAGAGAGACACATTTTATATATATATATAAGAAATAAAATAATTAAAAATGAAGAAACAAAAGCAGAGAAAAAATCTCAAAGAGTGCACATTCATGTCCCCAAACGCAACTGCATACATTTTTTTTTTCATATAGACATCACTTCCTAACAAACAAGACAAGACACGAATTATCCATGAGAGAGAGAGAGAGAAAGAGAGAAGGAGAAGCGAAAATCCCAAATCTCTCCTCTCTCTCTCTCCCTCCCTTAATCCAAAAAAAAAAAAAAAAAAAAAAAATAAAAAAAAAAAAAAAAAAAAAAAAAANCAAAAAATAAGATTTTATTGAACAAAAGGGCATCGCACATGGCTAAAATCTGTCATACCAGAGATTGAGATCGAGTGAATGAGTTGTAAAAAGCTGCCTTCTTTGGATCTATGCCGTTTTTAAATGTTTTGGGCCAGAGAGATCAAGACAGGTAAGATGATGATGATGATGATTCAAGATCATGTTGTCGTTGTTGCTGTCGTTGCTCCAGATATGTCTCGGCTAGATCTATTGTACTTCATGTGACTCCTCACCAGTTGTCCAGCTGCTATTGCTGACATTAGAGATAACTCTCCCGCCAATACTGCTCCGGCCACTATCGTCGCTAGCCTCCTTGCATTCATCCCCGGCGACTCCGTGCTCGCTCCTTTCACTCCGAGCAGGTTTAAACACGCCGATTGTGACGCTAGCTGTGTTCCTCCTCCAACTGTCCCCACCTGAAATTCCAAAACCAAAACCATTAATCAAACCTCTGAAAAAATTTCAACTGAGGTCAAAAAGAGAAAATTAGTTACCTCAATAGATGGCATCGTGACTGAGATATGGATGTCTTTCCCGTCGTTAATGGCTTCCATCATCGTGATGCATTGAGAGCTCTCCACGTTCTGAGCTGGATCTTGGCCAGTGGCTATAAATACAGCAGAGACTATGTTGCTTGCGTGCGCGTTGAATCCACCTAGAGACCCTGCAATAGCAGAGCCAGTGAGGTTCTTGAGCATATTCAGCTCCACCAACGCAGCCACGCTCGTTTTCAACACTTTGTTCACGATCTCTCCTCTGATCACTGCCTCGCAAACCACCGACTTGCCACGTCCCTCGATCCAGTTCACTGCCGCAGGTTTCTTGTCCGAGCAGAAGTTACCTGAACGAGAATCAAGAAGATAAAGAATCGAGGATAAAGATCAAACAAGAAACTCAACGGTTCTCAGAATTTCACAAGATAGTATCGAAAACCATAGATCAGTTACACAGAGAAGTAAAACTAACCGGAGATTCCAATGACGTCCATGTCGGGGAAATCATCGGTGAGGAACTCGAGAACATTCTGCACACCTTTGGATACCATATTCATCCCCATGGCATCACCGGTGCTACAACTGAACCTGACGTAAGCATTCTTCCCGGCGATTGTGCACTTAACGTTTTGCAGCCTTGCGAATCTACTCGACCTGCATCCACAAAAAAACCACTTCTTTGTCAATTTGATGAAACAAAATTTTCCAATCTTAGAATCAAATCACTCCACATGCAGTTTCCGATGCAACACAGGTTTGATGTAAAAGCTTTTAGCAAACGCACTTAAAGTCAACTAAATCAAATCAAATCATAGTGTATGAGTCAAAACTCGGAGAGTATTGTTTGAAAAGATTGACCTGTTGAAAACGACGGCCAAAGTGTCGAAGTTCTCTGGGTTCTCCAAGAAAAACTTGAGCTCAGCAGCCCGTCTCGCCGACGCGAACCGGACGACGGGTGCTCGGGTCATACCGTCCTTGAGAACCGTACTGGTGGCTCCGCCGGAGACATACATGGCCTTGCATCCTCTATTGGTGCTAGCAACAAGACATCCTTCCGTTGTTGCCATCGGAACCGAATACTCGCAGCCGTCGAGCAACAATGGTCCAGCGATCCCCACCGGAATCTGCACGTATCCTACAGGCATCTCACAGCATTGCCCCAAAATCGATTCGTAATCAAATCCATCCAACGGTAATCCTTCGATCGACCTGCCCGTTATCCTCTGCAAAGCCTCCCGCCGGATCGACGCCGCTCTCTTGCAATCGCCGAGACGAGATTCGAGCGAATACGACGGGATCACGCCGTCGATGACGGATTTCACCATCTCTTCGTCTTCCTCGGGGAGCGATTGGCTGACAATCGGCTCAGGATTGGGTAATTTGGCGACGGAAACGATCGGTGGAGGAGGAGAGCACGTGACGAGGCGGTGGTCGTCGTTGATGAGGAAATTCCTGTCCGCATCGGTTGTATCGGCGAGATCCCAAGAGTCACCAGATGCGCGCGAGATGAATGACTGAACAAAGTCAATGCCAAAAAACCCTAGGAGATAGATGAAAGAGGCGATGAGGGCGATAATGGCGCCGAGCTCGGTAATGGTGACGACGTGGAGAGGCGTGTTGTAACGGATCTTGTCACGCCACCGATGGAGGAGATAATACGCGACGGAGAAGAAGAGAGTGAAGAACACGGCGTTGGTGAGGTAGAGAGGAAGGGGAAGCGCGTCGGAGGCTTTCGGGGGAGCGATCGTGGTCCGGCGGCGATGATCATCGTCGGAGGAAGGAGAGCGATCCTTCTGGAAGGAGTAAGGTCCGTTGGAGTTAACCGGCGGTTTGGGAGGCCTCCGTCGGATATCCATTGGAGGAATCTCCAGGGAGAGGGAGGAAGGAGAAGGTGGTGATGTGGCGTGATAAGTGTGGGAGAGAAAGGGAAGGGAGAGAGATTAGCAAGTTTTATAGGAGACAAACGCGCTTTTCTGTTTGGGACCAGCTCGCTAATTACTTCAAATTTTTTGGCTAATTTTTTTTACTTATTGACGTCTATTATTAGGCTTCTTTTCACATTTTTTTTCTTTTCACGAAGAATAAAATTAGTTGTCAATGTGTCATCCGTGTTATTTAACTGCATGTAGCCGACAAAAATAAACTGGTACGTGAGTAATGTCAAATGGAAAGTGTTTGATTCATAGAGCCGCAAAATCATTAGAACGAACAAACTTTGATAACTAACAACACTGTATAAAAAAACAGATTTTATAAAACGCTAAAAATATTATTTTATTTTGAAAAAAGAATTTATTTATAGTTTCAAAGGAAATAAAATTTATTTTTGAATTTTTTAACTTTTAAAGTTTTATTATTTCATGGTGTCGATAGGACCATTGGACCACGTAACATGAAAACGTGAAAATATATTATATATGTTCCATTTAATGTGATTTGAGTAATAATTCACAAAAAAAAAAGGAGGTGAAGACGTTTTGCTCTCTCTTTACAAAACCCAAAATATATTATATATGTTCCATTTATATATTTTATCAAAAAAAAAAATGTTCCATTTATATATAACCATACAATAACCATAGGAGTAAAGGACCATTCATAGGACCACGTAACATGAAAAACGTGGAAATATATTATATATGTTCCATTTAATGTGATTTGAGTAATAATTCACAAAAAAAAAAGGAGGTGAAGACGTTTGGCTCTCTTTAATTATAGTTACAAAACCCAAAACAATTCTTTTGTATGTGAGGTTTTCCTATTTACTTGTTTCATTTGAAGCGGCTAAAACTTTAAAATTTCATAACAGTTAGAAAGATTAGTCGATGTTCATTAACCTTTATCAGAAAGAAGAACAACAAATTTAGTCAAATATCCACTCAGCTTCAAAAAATAAAATCATATTCATTTGTTCTATACATCATCGTTTATTTATAAACGATTAGTCATTGATAATCTAGATAACAGTAGTTGATATAAGTCCAAAGTAAGTACGACGACCAAATATTTTATAGACGTTGCTACAAATAATCTTATATAAAAATCAGCACCGTTTGACATAGAGCGCGTTTTTTTTTTTGTTGGATCAAAACAAAAATGCACTTGAAATCAACTGAAAACATTCATATTTTTGAAACAAATCTTTTAGAAACAAAGGGAATATAATTTTAGCATTCATTCTTCGATTTGGCTCATATGGTACGAGTCTTATAACAATTTACACGTTGTTAAAAATATTGTTATCTGGAACAAAACTATATATATATATATATA
>OVBJ01003368.1:0-12490 GCA_900406535.1 Noccaea bulbosa
CATAAACTCTACTCCACCGGCCTGGATTACCGGCCCGGTTTAAGAGTATTTCCTGCTGTCAAAAAAAAAAAAGATACTGATACCTATAAAGATTCTTAAACAAAAATTATTTAATAAAAACTAAAATATATTACATTTAAAGAAATTTTAAACATATAAGAGCACATACAATGGAGATACTGCAAATGAGTTTCTTTAATAATTAAAAATAAATGAATTTCAGAAGAAAAAAAGAAAAAATAAATATGGCCAATCATACCATGACACTTGTAGAACTCTGCATTAATTTGATTCCACAACTCCTTTGGGAAGATACGTATCACACCCAAACTCTTGCCATGTAATTTTTTTTCCTTTTTTTATTGTTTTTTCTTCTTGGAATCTGTAGCCGATATCTCCGCTGCATCTACTCTAAGTCTCATCTTGAATCTTCTTGCGAAAACGTTCAAGCAATCAACACTCTCAGCTATGACAAAGACTAAGTAACCAAGACAACAAGAGAGAAGCATAACGCAATCAGTGGCGGATCCAGAATAATTTTTCATAGGGGGCAGAGTACCGGCAGACCATGTAAAAAAAACAAATTACGAAGAGGGCAAAAAAATTTTATAAGCCAAATAACACCAGAAAAACAAAATTCCATAGGAGGCAGCTGCCCATCCTACTTTCAAAGCTGGATCCGCCCCTGAACGCAATATACATTCATTATTCATAACTTATATAGACATCCTTAATATATTAAAAGATAAACATTTAAAAAAATTAATCTTCATTTCATGTCTTATTAACAACTTTGTCATGTTGAGGTGTTATTACAAGGATCACTCTCAATAACCTTTTAAATTAAAAAAAAAGTTACTAAACAATTTATGCCATTGTATAGTATGTCTTATTTATTTACCATTAAATTCTCTCCTTACTAACATTAACATTAACAGTTTAGCAATAACAAACATTAACAATTAACAATTTAATATTAACATTAACAATTAACAATTAAATATACTGATTTTTTTATTTCAATACGGAATCAGATTATAAAATATTTGGTTCTCAATATATATGTATTTATATATTTATAATATCTTTATATTTGTAACCAAATAAGAGAAATAATAAAATAGATATGTATATTAAAATATAAATTATTAAATCAATAATCAATTTTTATTTAAAAAGCTAATATGTTTCATAGATAATTTATGTTTTATAATAAATCATGTAATGGATCAAAGTAGATTAATATCTTTAATATTTAAAGGAATTTATTTTGAACATATCACTATTTTAATATATAATATTATACAAAATTATGATATCGTTCTAAACTCATTTTCCTTTCTAAAATTAATTATACTTATTGCTACTATTTATTAAATTTATTACAATTTTATTTATATTAAATTTCTATATGTAGTAAATTGAAATTTACAACAAAATTGAATCGAAAATATGTTGGTTTGGATATGAAATTGAAATCTCTAATATGTTAAAAGAGAAACATTTTTAAAAATTAAACTTCATTTCATGTGTTATTAACAACTTTGTCATGTTGAGGTGTCATTACAAGGATCACTCTCAATAACCTTTTAAATTAAGACAAAAGTTACTAGACAATTTATGCCATTGTATAGTATATCTTATTTATTTACCATTAAATTTTCTCCTTACTAACATTAACATTAACAGTTTAACAATAACAAACATTAACAATTAACAATTTAACATTAACATTAACAATTAACGATTAAATATACTGATTTTTTTATTTCAATACGGAATCAGATTATAAAATAGTTGGTTCTCAATATATATATATATATATATATATATAATATCTTTATATTTGTAACCAAATAAGAGGAATAATAAAATAGATATGTATATTTAAATTTGAATTATTAAATCAATAATCAATTTTTATTTAAAGCTAATATGTTTCATAAATAATTTATGTTTTATAATAAATCATATAATGGATCAAAGTAGATTAATATCTTTAATATTTAAAGGAATTTATTTTGAATATATCTCTATATTAATATATAATATCATACAAAATTATGGTATCGTTCTAAACTCATTTTCCTTTCTAAAATTAATTATACTTATTGCTACTATTTATTAAATTTATTACAATTTTATTTATAATAAATTTTTGTATGTAATAAATTGAAATTTATAACAAAATTGAATCGAAAATATGTTGGTTTAGATATGAAATTGAAATGGATTTGGTAAAACACATGGGATTTGAGAACATGCCCAATTGACACTTTCCATACATTACAAAATAATTCAATCCATGAGAATTTATGATTCAACGTGTACACATTTGGAAACCAAACAATTTAAATTCAAAATAGGGTGAAGGTTTTAAAAATTTTAGTTAATACTTTAATTACAGGCATTATGGAAAAATTTTGAATGGGAATATATAAGTAGTAAAATCAACCTTAATTACGATTTGAGTAATTATTTGATTCAAATCATATTAAACTTAACATATATAATGTTAACAAATTTTAATTTTCATTATATTTAATCGTTGTGAAAGTATACTATCATACCAAAAATAACCAAAATTATAAAAAGAAAAATCAAACACTAATGTTTTTTTTTAATCACAATAAAAATTAGCAAATATCTCACCCCGTACAAGGCGCGGGTATCACCTAGTATATGTGAAAGGTACATACCAAAATCGGTGAAGTTTTTCTTGGGAAGATGAAGGAACTCTGCATACTCCTCTGTGAGAGATTCCGCCTTATGAAGCTGCAACACCAAAGGCTGCCTCGTAACGATACCTGCACAGCAACACTTGTTTTTACTCAAAATCAGAGAGATAAAAGAAGTGAGAGGGCAAACTATGGGAGGAACATGTGAGCAACTTTTAGTACTCACCAGAAAGGGTTTTGGGAAGATTTGGAGCTGCTTTTGTATAGTTTCTTCGTCAGCTTTATTAACATAGGCTTCTCCGATCACATGGATGAAATCACCAGCACCAAGATCTGTCAACACAAGATGAGACCATCACAAATGCTTCAAAGTCTTCTCATTACTCGAGACTCGAGATCATCATTAGGACTCAATGAATATATATACTCGAGACTCGAGATCATCATCATCATCACTATTTGCCATAAATAACTGCCAAACAAAACAAACCAAAAACCAAACCATTTTCACTTTACTTTTACAAGATTATTCTCTTTAATGAGTTGTTATGACTTCAAATGAAAAAATGTAACAAGTTTTAAGACATAAGAACAAACAAAGATGAAAAACCTGTGCGAGTGTGTGAAAGGAGATACGGATAAATTGAGATTCAAAGGGAAAAAGGCGGAAACATGATCGAGTTACTCAATGAGCAAAACATATGAACAATCAATATTATAAAAACACGAAATATCACCAACCTAGCATCAGACCTTATTGACAAAGAAAATTTGGAAGAGGTTACGAAATTTAACAAACCAGATCCTCTAGGAAGGACATCTCTCCCAACTATGTTCGCAATAACCAAAGACTTCCCAGAGCTTTGCACTAAAAAAATCAAGTTGAAAGAGTCAAGAGAGAAAAACAGGGAGGAAGATGTCAAAGCTAGTTTCGAACGGAGAAGAAATCACCTGACCACTCTTGATGATGTGAGTGAACGAAACGGCGCGCAACCTTTGACATGCTCACCGTTGCAGCCACATGTCCAATCGTGTGTGCCACAGCAACCTTTTAGACACACAACAAGACTATGGTTAGGGTGTTTAGAGTATCTTTAAGGTGTTTTTAATTAATGGTTTGGTGTTTTAATTTATTAATTAGGTTTTAATATTTTCTTTTACATTAGGGTTATGCAGACATATATAAGGGTCTCTATTGATTAATAATAAACTAAGCCCCAAAAATTAACCTTAATCTTTAAGAGAAAATTAGGGTTAAGAGGGAGCTAAGTTTTAAATCTTCATATCTCTTACATACGGAGCTTGTCCTCAAGCTCCAATTCTTGGTATTCATAAGCCCACACGGTAGTAACAATTGTTGGCACTCTTGATACAAAAGACATAGTCAAGATATGCAACAGTTGTCTGTGGGTCATCATTGAATGATAATCCATGGGTGTCCCAAGTACCACATATGTTTCCTTAGCCACGTAATAATCACACTAGGTGAAGACTGTCTCCTCTTGATTTCCATTATTTGATTCCATGACTTGAACAACAGTTGGCATTGCCGCTGCTTCTAGGATTTGTGGCTCTGGTTGCTTTGGCTCAGCCAAAGCTGTCTCCTCAAGATCTTTGTTAATTGATTCCATGACTTGAGCAACAGTTGGTGCCACCAATAGTTCTTCAACAGCCGGCTTCGGTTGCTTCAGCTCAGACACATCAAAAATCTTTTCTACGGTGAATTTCACCGTTGGTCCTAGAGCTCGATCGACCCTTGCGGGTTTTCCTTTTAGAGGTCCATGTTCCCTTTTTCCAGCTGCAGATAATGCTTCAATAGCAGAGTCGAGCTTTTCGTCGAGCTTATCAAACCTTTTGCCAAAGTCAGCAAAGCCTTTGTTAAATTTCTCCACAAAAAGAGCGAGCTGCGTCGCGATCGTCGTACCGTCTGTCATAGGATAGTGAGGCTCTGATACCAAATTGATATGAACCTTTATTCTAGAAAGATGTAAAAGTTTAGCTCCCTAAATTGATATGAACCTTTGTTAAATTAACCTCGATATCAAATTGATATGAACCTTTGTTCAATAGAAGATTTAAAAGCTTAGCTCTTTATTTAACCCTAATTCTCTCTTAGAGATTAAAATTAATTCTTGAAGGTTGGTTTATTATTAATCAATAGAGACTTTTATATAGGTCTCTTGATACAACTTTAAGCATAACTTTAATGTAAAAAAGACATTAAAACCTAATTAATAAATTAAAACACCCAAAATATTAATTAAAAACACCTTAACAATACTTTAAACACTCTAACCATAGTCTTGTATCGGTACTCAGGAGTGTCCTCTCTGCTGCGATAGCTTGCTGGTGGGACAGGTCGCTGGAGAGTCTGCTCAAAGGCCCTGTCAAACTCATTGTTGTCAGATGTAGCTAGCCTTCTGCCCAAAAAGGTCATACTGGCCTTCTCTTTTGCTTCCCAATGAGCTAATACTTCATTGTACATCCGAGCAGAATCATAATTTTTCCATGGGTCCCTCTTTGCAGCATAGTCCTCTTCAACTTCTTTCTTGATCTTGTCAGGTGACACTATTAAAAGTTTGCTCTTGTACTTGGCGCCTACTTTTCTAGGCCTTTCCATACATTCCTTGTTATAATTTAAAGAAATATGTGGTTTACACTTACGTAAGGAAGCAGGTAGATGGTAACCCCAATGCAACTCTCACTGTAGCGCTCGCACTAACAATGGCATACAAGCCATTGTTCTAGAGAGCTTAGGATGTGACTTTTCTACATGATGGAATCCAAAGACATCCAAAAGCCTAGGGATTGACTTTTCTAAACTGATTTCTTAGTATTTTAATATTACAAAAAAACTTTTAGTGTATATTTCGTACATTCGTAATAGTTATCTTGCGAAACGAAAATAGTTTATATGTAATTTGTTGTTAGAGATTGACACAGCCTCCATAAGATAAGATTTTGGTATCATGTTTTTGTATGGTTGTATATAATTTCATTGATTATCATATAGTAATGTGTGGCACTGATTGAGCTAATTGCTTCATATAACAACTTTGTTTGTTTATCAAAAATCAGAAAACTTGCTCTCATTATTCCTTTTTTCTTCTAAAATTCCTAGTAGATATTTTTTGTAGTTTGGTTCTCATTTAGCTATTTATCAACTTTGGAGATGTTACATCGTTTATATCATAATTTTTGTTTTCTAATATAACGAGGGCCTTATTTATTGTAATCAAGACTCAAAAACTGTGTGAGAGTAAGGAGAAATGTGTTCGTCCAAAAAAAAAAAAAAAAGAACAAGGAGAAATGTATTATTAAGGGAATGATTACGTAATATGTATGGTTGTACGTATGGTTGTACGTATGCTTGGAGGACAAGCTGGGTTAAAAAATGCTTGTAAGAAGAACATCGAAATCATAAAGATGCCATTCTGCAATTGCTTCATCATCTTTGTAAATCGCCGTACCAAGATTTAATGGCTCAATCAGTGGACTGAAACATGTAAAAGTTGTAGTAGCTTTATTGTGATCTCAATCAACAACAACCAGGAAAAGTGGCAAAAAATAGGAGCTTAATTCCTAAAATGAGCTTTCTACCAACTATCTCAGATGCAAGAAATCTAAAGGATGCAACATCATGAACGAGTTTGAGTACTAGTTGGATTGCACAACTGAACAGTTGCAAATAATGAAGAAACTCTATCCACCAGAAAGAAAGGGAAGAATTTCTTATATAACAGCAAGAGGTAAACACAAGGTCTTTTGTCAACAACAAAAATGTGACTGAAATTTAAGTTCCATTATATACCTTGGAGCACATCGCCATTTCGTTCCAGACATTACCAAGATCCTCATCTGCTGATTCAGATCGTTATCACTGACATCATCCTCAACTCCCACGTACACGTACACCTTTATCGTTAACCACACCATTTTCTATGGCAAGGATTTTCTCTACTCCTGTTTGTCCCGCGTAGACACCTTTGTCACTAACCACACCATTTTCTATGGCAAGGACTTCGTCTCTCCTTGTTTGTTCCTCCAGTGAAAATTACAAGAAACCAAAAAAGTCAGACATCTTGAATGGCTAGTTTGTAAATACAATCGACATTTAATTTGTAACCTTCAATCAAATTTTAAAACGCAGTACCACATATCTTGAGGCAGAGATCACGACCATGTCCTTGATAGCAGAAGACATCTCCTTTCCCTTCCCTAAATCAATGTCCTCGAAAGTGAATTGCGGTGTGACGACTGGCAACGCATCTTCTTGATTCTTCTGTGCTGCACAAGACTTGACTGAAATGGATACAAAGGCTTCTGACCCCCAGTCTCTTCATCATCAGAATCAAGATTCACAATCTCTGTCGAAGCTGAAGGAACCACACAGAGAGCTTTCTTCGAAGCATCAGTATCATCATCATCATCTAAATCGATGACACCTTCCGAATATGATTTAGCACGATAAAAAGATAAAAAGAGAAGGCTGGGAAGCAAACAATACTAACCCAAATATATGATAAGCTAATCCAACAAAATTTCTTCTCTCTCTCACTCAGATTTCTTATTCTTCAATCTCTTCTTTGATTTCTTCTTTGTTCCTATTTGGCTTGTTATTAAGAAATTTTGAGAAATACACTTTTTAAAGGGTAAATTTTCAAAAATATATCTCTAGTGTAACAATTTTCAAAACTATATTTTTTTTAAATTTTAATCTATAAGTTTGGGTTCACTAATCTTTACTTAGGATTTAGATTTTGGGGTTTAAGATTTAGATTTAAGGGTTTAAGGTTAGATTTTAGAGTTTAAGATTTATATTTAAGGGTTTAAAATTTTTTTACTCAATGAAAAAGTGTATTTTTGAAAATAGACACTATAGAGATGTAATTTTGAAAATTGACACCTAAAAATATATATTTATGAAATTTATTCTTCGGATTTGTCTTCTCTAGTTTCTTTCCTTTTTCACCTTTGCTTTTTTTTTTTTATATTATATCTTCGCTTTCGCTTTTCTACGGTTTCACCGTCATATTGAGGTTCTTAACAAATTAAGAGTTTTTTTCAAAAAATTGGGGCTTTGAGGGTTAAATTAAGGATTAAGATCATCTCTAATGTATTCCTTTATTTCTCTACCATTTTAGTGTTTTCTTATAATAATATTGTGTTCTTTCCAATGTATATTCCCTATTTTGACACTAAAAAAAAATATTCTAAATATATTCTAAATCAAAATTTATTACAAAATCTTTTTATTTGTAAGTTCTACAAATTAGCCCTACTTATTTTATTCTTTGTAAAAAGTTTCACAAATAAATATATTATTTAAACTAAACTAGTTGTTATATAAAGTAATTACATTATATCAATATAAAACTTTCAATAATTTCTCATTTATACAATTTACTAGAATTATCTATTATTTTTATTTTTTGCAACATCTTTTATTTACTTTGTAAAAACGAATTTTAATATAGGTATATTGTATAAATTTTGTTATTTTCTAAAATAATGTTACATATTAAAAATAAATATAATTTTTATGGTTTACTTAAATTAAAATTAATAAAAATAAATTTAAAAGATCATTTTGCAAATATAAAATATGAACATTAAAAGGGAAAAAAATAAGGTTACACTATAATTCCATAAAAGAAAATTTTGAGGAATACACCTAGCTAGATGACACTTTTTAAAACTACACCTAATAAATTATTTTGCAAAACTACACTCTTTTTTTAAATCAATTTGACCACTATGTCCTTAATGATAGCTTAATCATCTGAACAAACAACTTGACGATTAATTTCTGATCCCAAATCACTTAGATTCCATAACATCTTGTGATCTCTGATATTCCGATCGACTGTCTCGTGGCGAGGCGTGACACAGAGCATGGTGTTTAGCAACGGTGGAGCTGTGGCTGGGTATTCTCTTCTATAGCTTAGAGATGCCAATAGGTCTTAATTGCGCTTCTATTGGCTTGGATTGGTGTCGTGATGGTCAGTATCAGGCATAGATACATTGAAATCGGTACCAGTCGCGAATTTTGCTTTGGCTCATGGGGGAGGTTGCTATAATCAGAGTTATTGAAGTCATCGGAAACGCAATCAGTCTTCAGATCTTAACCTGAGATTTTTACCAATTTGTGTCAAGCTTATCTATTAGACGTTTGATTAGTAAGCAAATTAGCTTCAAAACTGGTGATTTTCTAGAAATGCTTTTGAGTCTTCGTGTGAAACAGGTTTTAGTACTTGGTTGAATATGTAGAGAATGATGAAATTAGTTAATATTGATGGGATTTAATTCAATCGGTTTATGATTGTTTAGTGATTTGGCGGAGGAGAAGATGATTTAGGGAAAAAAGACCATTCAATCTGCAATTCTTTAATTGTCAGCGATGTCGATTTTATAAAGTTTTATAAATCCTATTACATTGTTTTTGTCGATGTTTCAGAGACAATGATGTCATTACGATGGTGATAGAAGAGGTTATGTTAGTGTCATCAATGAAGTTTCTAGCACACAACATGTCCAGCTTGATGCTGATATTGCTAGTGTTCCCAATACTGATCGACATCTTGTTGGATAAGAGGTAATTACCTAAACTATTGTTCATTACGTTTTTATAGCTTTGTTTACAAAACAGAGATTCATAAAGTTCCAAGTTTTTGTTTCACAGAGAAACAAATTAGTTTACATTGATTGAAAGAAATAACATGCAAATTAGAAATGATGGTCATCTTGAGGAGAGTTTAACTACGTTTGCTCCTCTAGTGCTTGTTGGCAACAAGGTAGTTTTAGTCTACTATTTGTTTTGAATATCCATTTATAAGGACTTACAAATTTGTTTACAACTACAAGTTGATGTTCCTCCAAGGCTTGTTAGGAATGAGGTACAGTTAACCAACTTATTTTATTTATCTATTTTACAAGGATTTATAAATTTGATCAGAAACAATTGTCCAATCCTTCAATCTTGATATTTTACAATTTCTCTTGTATAAACGTATGGACTCAGTTACAAAAGTCATGGTATTCTAGTAGATTTGTTGATGGTTCTTTAAATTCGTGTGCTGCTAAAGATCTAGATGGGGGACAGCTTTTCAAAAATAAATTTGAAAATATTTATAAAGTTTTATAATTTTTCTAAGAAAACTTTATAAAAGATCATTATAAACGTAAGGTTGTAATGATTGTCTATAACATAACGTTTGGTTTGCATTGACATGGCTTCTTCCTAAGAAATTTTCTTATTTTGTTGTAGAGAATGACATGACTCCTTCCTGAGATGTCTTTTGGAGAGAAGAGACATTGGTTTGCAATTACAACATGTGCTTATAACTTTCGGAGAGAAGAGACGTTGAAGCATCTGGGTTGGGTATGACTACCCACAGCAACACTCCTGGTCATAGATGGACAATTACAACATATGACATTTTAAAAAATTTATAAGGCTTTATAATTTTTTCTAATAAAGAGTTTATGTTATCTAATAAACATTGTGTCTTATAAAATTTTAAAAATGCCGAACTGTGTACTTAGGGTGACATTGGTTAATGTTTTTCATTTATAAGGTTTTATTAAAAAATTTATAAAAACTTATAAGATTTCAAAAATACCAAGACTTCGAAAAAATGGTGTGCCTGACCAATATGCTATATAATGGTTAGTTAATTCAGCAAACATTAAATGATTATATCATTTATAAGTTTTTCTTACATAATTCATAAAGTTTTATTAAAGAATTTATAAAAACTTATAATTTCTTTTAAAATTGCCTTATGTTGGAATCAAACTCTGGTATAAGGGCTTAATGTTGCAGAAGTGTGTGTGTAACCAATAAGCCACAATATCATTGGTTAAGTAACCAACATTAAACGTTTATATCCTGGTCACTTATTACTCTTTTCAAATATGCTCCTGATATGAAGTCTTCCTCGATAGAAACTTGAGATGAATATAAAGTTGTCATATTTATTTTTTGATTATTGACTTTTTTTCCTTGTTCAAACTTGATCATTGAGCCATTTCGCTTCTCTTGAAACATGTATCTTCTTCTTATTTGGTTTGAGATTTAAAGTTTTATAAATTCTTTAATAAAACCTTATAAATAATATAAAAAGTTTATAAAATATTATAAAAAGATATCAAAGAACAACAAATGAAATTGAGTTGGATATCTTGGTCACACATCGCTACTAAATTAAAGATGTGCATAGAGAATAAGTCACAAATAATTTTTTTGGTCAAAAAGACACCATAATTTATACCTTATAAAATATAAATAGCTTTGATTGTAGAATGTTCATTTGACCAATACACATGATTTTATACGGTTTACAAAATTTATAAAGAAGATTACAAAACCTTATAAATTTTAGTATAAAAAATCAAACTTCATAAAATTGAACTTGAAGGATTCAGTGTCACTTAAACTGGATTTGAGTAGCCAATGGATCACACTTTATTCCATAAATAGACAATTGCTATACAACCTTATGTTATAATGACCATTTATAAAATTTTATTAGAATGTTTATAAACTGAATTCACAAAAACTTGGTCATGTTTTAAATTTTTTTATAAATGATTATAAAGGAATTATAATAAGCAAAAGAGATTTAATAAGCAACCAAATATATCATAAACTGAAATGTCTTGTTTGATTCATTTTACATGTTTGATTCATTTTACACATATATATATATATATAACTTCTTTATAAGATTTTATAAACCTTGTGTATAAAAGATTATAAAAGAATTATATTTTTATAAAACCTTATAAATTGTATTATTAAGAGTATATCATACAATCTATAAGATTACAAAACCTTATAAATTTTAGTATAAAAAATCAAACCGTTGGAAATGTGGTCTGCATAACAAAAGGTCTCCAAGGTACATAATAGACTTTGACTCCACATGTCAGGTATCGAACTCCAGACTTGTTCCCATAGCATGTGTCATAACCACCACCTGCAACAAAAGGCAACAATATTTCAAACCAACCACTCACGCAATGGTTTATTGATGAGCAAAAGAGATTTAATAAGACCCTAAAACTCTATGCTACATTACTTGCTAACAGCTATTGATGATACAACTGAAACTTGTATTTAATTACATCCGATTTGACGCAATTTTATTTCAACATAGCTAAAACACAAAGAATTTTGATATCACACTAACCATGTGTCCGAGCTTTAACAAGCATTGAGAGAGATAGTAGATGTGATTCTCCACACCACCAAAGTTTAGGAAGAAGAAATCAGAGACCATTAAAACCCTAAGCTGTGGTTCCGCCATGGATAATCAGGCACCGAATTCGATTTGAAGCTCTGAATTATCCAATCGCGCATCAATGAACAATACTAACCTGCACCTGAGTTTGAACCGTTGAACTCACTGTGCAATAGCCAAGCACTTAGCTTCAAAACAAAATTAAATACAAACACCCATTAGCTGAAAACAATGGTAAAGTACAGATTTTATCCTCAAAAACTATAAGCAATCAGGTAGTGTCATCAGTGTACAATATTCATCATCAGTCTGCAAAATAGCATGACAAAACAATTAATATGATCCTTAGGCTCAGTTTACAAAGCTTTGTAAAACAGCGAACATTTGTACTAATGATTTGCATTTCGCAGAGCCGTTCCATTCAAATTCAATAAGTGTCCTAATAATAAGATGAGACTACTACTTATCATTGTTAAAGACTGTTAGAATGTATATATTGACAGCATCACTAATCGCTGATGCGAGCATGACAACCAGAGGCACTTACGGACAAGCTCAAAGAAGAAC
>OVBJ01003369.1:0-12487 GCA_900406535.1 Noccaea bulbosa
GCTCTATTTCTTGTCTCCTAAGTTCATAGTGCAACGCTGGTCCTCTGAACTTGAATCCTTTATACTCAAAGAATCCTTTATACTCAAAGAACCCTGTATCAGTCACAAGGAGGTACCTCAATGAGGGAAGGTAGGACAGAATCAGAATGTGAGGCAGATGAAGCTTTCTTCGGAGTACTTGAAGTGTCCACAGTGCACACATCGATGTCTCCCACCACAGAAGTCTTAAGAGTAGTGCTAACAACTACACCGGAGTCAAATCCCGATTGCAAACAACGCTTAACTTTGTGCCCTAACTGACCACACCTAGCACATTTTGATGGCATCCATGCGTACTCCACATCAACCATACAAATAAAACCTGTTTTGTCTTCTGCAGCGATTCTCGGTGGGAAGGCTTTGCTCAGTTCCACCTCTACTAAAATCTTAGCTTCACCCGTAAAGATGGGATCTAGTCTAGGCTTGTGAGTTGCCATCGGAGCACCTAGACCTGAAGCTATATGACTAATTCCGGAAATAGAGTACAAGATGATCGGGATCTTCTTTAAGGTTACCCACACTGGAATAGTTTTGATTTCAGGGATAGCTAAGGAAGGTTCTGAGGTCCATGGAGAAACAAACATCAGGCAATCATCAACATGCCACAACCCTCTCTGTAGAACCCAAGTCCTAGTAGATTCGTCGGGAATATGAAACAGATAATTGCAATCCCCTAGCTTCCTAATGGTTATTTTGCAAGTTCTTCCCCACAAGTGATTAAGGACCGCAAAGATTAAGCCACCGGGTGGGGGGGGTGCATCTATAAAAATGCCCTAGTACGTATTCCTTCTGATTCTCTATTCCTTTCACTAAGACATGGTCAGGAATTATTACCTTAGGAGTTCCGTCCTCTAGGAATTCTGGTTCGGTTGCTCGATAGAGATTCCTTGTAGATGGGTTCATTTTTGCTGCCCATGGGAACCTGATATCATCTTCCATGTCTTCAGGTTTTTCAAAAACTAGCGGCTGGCGGACTTTGCTGGTCTTTGAGGCTCCTAACGGAGGCCACATTTGCTGGTCCACCAGAGAGCGGGCCTGAGATTTGTGAGTAAGAGAAACTTCCGTCGAGAAATTTAGCTTCTTCTCCCAAGCACCAAGAGAAGGAGTTAAGCGTTGAGGTGGAGGTCCTTCAGGCGGTGGAGGAGCTACCGGAGTTGGTTTCAGAGCAGAAGTTCCCTCTTCCAGCGAGCGCTTAGCCAATGGGTCAAGAACATGAGGCTTCTCTACCGGATCGGCTTGGTTTGTTGGAGGAGCTGGAGATTTTTCCGATGGAGCTGGAGCTTGAGGAGCTGGTGCTTGAGGAGGTGTAGAGTTTTCAGTTGAAGTCTCAATCTGCCCAATAGACGCTGCTAGGGATGTTTGTTCCTCGCTCCAGCGGTTCAGATATGGCCAACGCGGATCCGGTGATGGAGCCGACTTAACAACGGAAGAAGAACCGGTGTTGTCGTCGGCGGTTGAAGTCAGATTCGTCAAGGCTAATCTCGAGAGAGGAAGCTTGGATTTGAAGGACCACTTGCGTGGTGAGTGAGAGTCGCCTGGCTTGGTTTCACCGACGGTCGGTGAGGTCGCCGGAGAAGACGGAGATCGAGAGTTTAGCGGAGGTTTTGAGGGAGTTTGATCCATTTGGTGGGGTATCAGAGGATGGAAGAGTTTGGGTATTGGCTTAATCGAAAGATCCAGCTCTGGGAAAGCCGGTGCCGGTGGCCGTGCTTCGAGACGCGCCGGAGCGGCGCGTAAATTGGATTTTGTTTCGTGTTTTGGTTTTGGTCGGAAGAGAGAGAAGAGAGAATTTTTAAGATTTAGATACTTGTTGTCTAAAAAAAGTAGTTGAACTTTTTCTTTGACTTCTTTAGAGTGGGAAGAATCTGCGTTATCAAAACATCTGGCGGAATATACCCACTTCCGGCGGCTTCAGGAGCTGCCGGAAGGCCAAGAAAGATTTTCTCTGCGGTGATCGAAGTGGTCCACCTGTTCCACGAATCGAAAAGGCTTTTAGTATTACCTGTAGTGTATTGACACGGTGCATTGTTGTAGAATTGGATCCAAACATAGTCGAAAAGTTTAGTGTTAAGAGCACTTCCCATTAATCTATCTGGAAATGGACATTGTGGAGCTCCTGATAGATACACTTTTTTTCCTCGGTTGCTAAATTTTGAAAGAGACCTGTCCATAATAACAAAATAAAATTTGAGTTTAATATTTCCAAGAAAAAGACCTACAACACACAAAAACCTATAATATCATATCTCTACAATCTTTGTGATAACTGATAAGCACGAAGTTTTGATAAATAATTTGATTCAGTTGATAACGATAGTTTATAGCCAAAAGTATTATTTTAAAACATATACCACAACACTACGTACCTAGCGAGATCATTCCAGTGCTTAGGGGAGCCAAGCTCGATATTGAAATCAATACCGTCAAGAACAGCATCTCCTAAGGGACGTGACGATGATTTTCCTCCCAAGAAGTTGTTCCACAGATAATCAGCAACCACTTTTGCATCCTCACTAGACCCAATTGAGTAGTTTCCAATCCCACCGCCAAGAGACAACATAACCTTGTCGTTATTAAAACCAATGTTGAATTTTTATTTAGTAACCATGGCCAAATAAATAAGTTAATGTGACTTCAAGTATTAATTATTGAATTGACTTTTATTCATGTCTTATTTTGAGATAATGACATGTTTGGCTCATCTTGAACCAAATCCTATTCTAGGATCATCAGCATATCTTACTTTGATCAAACTATGATTTGTATACAATGTAAATTTTATGGATTTCCAATTCGAAATCACTCCACAATTCGTGGATTGACGTTTGCCATATATTACTCTATGGTCGAGATATATTGGAATCATAACAATTTTAAATAATCAATTATAGGATCAAAATTTTAGGGAGGAAAGAAAAACTTGGATACATATTGATACTGTATTTGATTTTTATACACAGAAAGTCAACTAGACCTTAAGGATAAGTACGTGTGAATGGACAAACCTTGATGCCACGAGACTGACAATCTTTGACCTGAGAGCCAAAATGGGTGCAAGTGTTGGCCGCAGGGTTACAGTGGCCGGCGAGGTTGAGCTCCGGCGTTTGGCCGTTTCCGAATTTTACAAGAAAGGCGACGTTGACGTAAGCATACCTGCCGGTAGCACACGTTGCCGAGAGACTACCTTCGTTTCCGTTTTGGCCCCAGTAGATGGCTATGCCACTCGATGCATCCGAATGTTTGGTAACGAAGATACTTTTGAAGAAGAAAAACGATATAACAGACTTGAGAAAATTTATGTTAGTCATATTTTTGTGTATGATGCTTTGTCTTCTTCGTAATTGTGTTTGTTTGAAATTGCCTAACTTCTTATATAAAAAGACTTAAGTTCCCAAAGGCAAAGATAGGTTTTGTTTTATTATTATTATTATTTTTATAAATCCTATCTACGTATATTATAATGCCTCTCTCACACATATTGCATGACTTTAATTGGTTGTCTTCTTTTTCGTCAAATTATATATTGTTTTACGACTTCAACTAGAAACAGATCTTAAACATTAAGAAGCCATCTAGAATATCTGACCACTAACTGGAGTCGTTTTATGAACTAAATAATGAGAAATAGTTTTTTAAAAAAATCGGTGATTGAATCGATCAGTTTAGTCAGAGAGAACGAAGAAAATTAGAAGACTTCTGAATTTTTTTAGTGTTGGACATAAATTGATCTGTAACATCCTCCTTTATCGTTGACAAAAAAAAAAAAAAAAAAAAAAAAAAAAAATCCNCTCCTTTATACTTAGATCAAAGGTCAGTCCTCTATACATATTTTTCTGAAAATAGATTTAACCGTTAAACCCAAAAATAAATATTAATATAATATCCGTATATTATTTCGTCTGGAATGAACCTCACGTTGTGCTTGCCATCACTTTTGTTGTGTTGACTTTGTCTTCTGCGTGGATTATCTATGGCGTTGATTCTTCGTGCCATGTAGTAGGACATTTCAATATCTCTACGGAGTCAGAACATTTTGATCTAAACTTTGATTATAAAACCATAATCATATTATCAATCAATATTATAATTGAATAATAACCTTTTAAAACTATATCAACATGCTTTTACCTCTATGTTTTTACTATTTGTTTGTAACATCATTAAAAATTTGATTTGCTATCGAGTCTACTACAATTACTAACTACTCCATTTCTTGATAAGACATCTACAAAGTTTAGAATAAGAGATATAAGAACGATAAGTATTTAAAATTAGCTTTGAAAACGTCTGCTGCTTTCAGCCAGTGTGGATTGATGACCAACGCATTTACTAAATCGTTGAAACTAAAATCCTAGCATACTTTCAGAAAGTCTTCATAACAATTTTCCTGACCAAAAATGTAATCATTGATTTGTCTGGATAAACTTCAAAAACACAATGAAAAAAATGAATAAAAATATTGTATACATCATTTTAAAAGACTATTGTGTCACAAGTTTTTTATTACTTTAATTTCCACTAGCTTCTTTCATTCTACTAAAATAAACAAACTATCAAAATATGCCCTAACTTACAGTACTACTAGTCGCAGCACTAGCAGCTGCTGTTTGGCATGGGTTTCCTGGAGTTTTAAAACCAGTAGTCTCATCAACTAAACATTCAGATCCTATTATCTGTTTCACTTCATCAACTAAACATTCAGATCCTATTCTCTGTTTCACTGAGTCCACAAACACCTCGGCTTGATCACAAGCCACACGAAACAATTCCCATTTCTCCCTGAAATTCTCCAATGCAGCATCTGTGAGAGAACATTTTTTCCCGCCCGCACTCTCCTTAGACTCAAGAACACTAGCTGAGGCAAGAACAAAGTTCTCGTAAGATTTGTTCAACGAGTCCACAATGTTATCCATTTGATCTTCCCCTTCGTAAGCTTGCATACACAGGAAGTACCAGTCAATATCATTATATACATGAGAATTTAAGTTAAACAGATTTTGTTTTTTGTTTTAAATTAAAGAATCAAGCAGGAGCCCAACAAAGTCTAAATCTAACCTAGTGCACCACTTGGTTCTATGGGTTGGCGTTCAAGTGGTGAAGGAATTAGAGGAGCTGTTTTTAAGATTTGTTATTTTAAAAAACAAGAAAAAATCTTAGGCATAAATCTGGAAATGAGAAACCCTAGACCAACCCAAAATTCTGAAGTCGTTCTCGCTTAGCGTTGAATGAGAGAAATCAAAACCTCACACAGTAGCAATAACATATTCGTGACTAAAAAGTAAGTATTGCGAATGTGCGATTGCTTCCGCAAATCCAAGTCAGAGAAACAATGAAGAATTCACGGGTTTTTTATTTTTCTTATCACGGCACGGAATCGTCGCTTGAAGATATTGACTCTTTAAAATGGGTTTTGGCAAAAGCCAGGCCCTAGACCAACAAAATCAGTCTGAAACCGTCGGAGAAATTTAGGACAGGAGAAGAATACGTATTCAAGGCCGTGAGATTTTAATTGCTACGGCGTGAAATCACTGATGTAGGAAAGAGTAGAAATTTACTTACCAGAGATCAATGGAGAGTCGATTGGTGCTAGTTTTTTTCTTCTTCTCTTGGATAGATAAATAGAGTAGAGACTCGGCCTGATATAATCTATAGGCCTGACCTAATATAGATCAATAGTCCAATACTAGGACCATAAACTATTTATGGCCCATTTCTAATAGTCGAAATCGTGAATATAAAATTGAAGACAACATACTTACATGGCCTACTAGAGGATCTAGCCTACTCAAAGTTGTAACCAAAAAAGAACAATTTTCGGTTGGATGAAGTATATGTAGTATGTTTTTATCATGACCTACTTCCATCCCATTGAGATTCTGGAATCCAAAACAAATATTTTGGTGAAACTATGAATTGTAAAGCTGAGTAAATGATGTGAAGAAAATCAGCCGTTTAAACCCGCACTAGATGATTTAGTTATCAGTGGAACTCTTTTTTTTTTAAGAGTTTAATGTAGTAAAATAATTGTTTTCTTTACATATGATTGGTTTTTCCTGCAAAAGATTAGTGAAGGCAAAGAGATTATAAGTCCATCGTTCTTCCATTTCAATTTCACCAAAAACAAAAGGTTGGTGACCGATGACCGGATATAATTATTTTTAGTATCCATTTTTGCAAAACTTATTTAAAAATAACTAGAATTATTAATTTTGAATTAGCGATCGATAAACTACAATTCGAATTCGTTACGGCTTTATAAAAAAAGACTAATATTATTAATTTGTTGACTTTTACATGATTGCATCGAAAACCAGCTTAATCGCAATAATATTGGTGAAGTTTGTAGGCTTCTACTGCAGTTTTACTCAGATTTCTAGCCTCTTAACTAGTAGCAACTATCTTGGCACTTTCCCTTCGCCGTTTGAATATTCAATGTTGTTAATGGGAATATGGATAAAATTTTAGCTTATTTAAATAGTGAGACGACGACTATACTAAGCTATTGGGAACATAAGAAACTATAAATCTGTTCGTAATGGAGACAATTAATGAAATTGCAAAAATAATTTCTCCGTTTCTCTTGGTCGTCATCCTTGGCCGCACATGTAACAAAAAAAAAAAAAAATCCACAACAAACAACATATATTAGTAAAATATATCAACTACAATTAATCAAGGCGTAAACTTTACGTCAATGATTATGCTCGCAGATCATGTGAAGTTACATTTGCCAAACACACATAAATATTTACATTTAATAAATATGTTATATATTAATCACTAGATATACAAATTATTCATGCAGGTGCATGTGGGTGCACTGCATATAGAGTCATAGACTTAAAAATAAAAGAAAAACAAAGATAAATGAATTAACAGCTCATATTCCCTTTTATGATTTATAAGTTATAACAATCCTCCACCACTCCCCAACTAACTGCATTTTATAGAACCAACTTCATAATCTTAAATCTGAAGCACCTTGAGCCCGAAATTTGCCCAAACTTTAACTTTGTGTTAGCGTTTGTGTGCTGCCGGTATGTGATTAACCAATTCATTGTGTACCGATAAGCGGTTTAAGCTTCCTTAACCATATGCTCTTTTATCCTTTGCCTACAGTTTTGCAGACCAGACTTTCATCTTCTTATTCTCTTCGCTGCTTTCTCAATTCTCATAACTATCTTCGAATATTTCAGCCAGTCCTTGATGAGATTACTCATTTAAACTGTAAGTTTTTTACTCTTCTCTCTCATTTCAATTTCTTCTAAAGAATCTGCTTGGCTTATGAATTTGAGAAGTAAACTTTTGGAATGTTTCTATTCTTTTTTTGTTCAACCAACTTTCATTAAACTAAAACAATACAGAGTTTGCCTCATATTCCCGTAATGCTTGCTTAGCCATGGGCATCAGAAACACCATTGTTTCTATTCAAATATCATTTTAGCCATGAATAAGCTCCTTCTGATTTGTTTTGATTTAGAATTATGTCAGGCTGAGTGCAATAGACCTAACTAACAGAAAGAAAAATACTTCGAAATAAATCTAAATTTCTCATCAAACAATTATCTCATTAATTAACATTTGTGCATCTCTAATGCAGATATAACCAAGTCTCCATCACATAAGTCATAACCACATAATTATATATACTAAGAAGATGAGTGGAAGATTTTCCATCTTCTACTCTGTTTTACTCATCTTCTTTGGATCATTGGCTCTGTTTTCTCCGGTCACCGGTGACCTCGCCGGCGACAGACAAGCCCTTCTCGACTTCCTCAACAACATAATTCACCCGCGGTCTCTAGTGTGGAGCGCAAGCAGCCCGGTCTGCTCCACGTGGTCAGGCGTCACGTGCGACAGAGACGGCACACGTGTCACTGCCCTTCACTTGCCCGGAGCAAGTCTTCTTGGAGTGATCCCACCGGGAACTATCAGCCGTCTATCTGAGCTTCAGATACTCAGTCTTAGATCCAATGGCCTACAAGGCCCGTTTCCGATCGATTTATTGCAGCTTAAGAAACTCAAGGCAATTAGTCTTAGCGGCAACAGATTCTCTGGCCCATTACCGACCGACTACGCCACGTGGAGTAATCTCACCGTTCTTGATCTGTCTGTTAACCGTTTTAACGGTAGTATTCCCGCGGGATTTGCTAGTTTAACCGGACTCGTCTCGCTTAGCTTGGCTCAAAACTCGTTTTCCGGTGAGATTCCGGATCTTAACCTCTCCGGTCTACGCAGACTTAACTTGACCAACAACAACCTCACCGGATCAATCCCAAGATCTCTGAAAAGATTTGGAAACTCTTCTTTTTCCGGTAACAACTTAATTTACGACACTGCCCCTCCTCCGGTGGATTCACCACCCGCAGAGAAAGAGAAAGAAAAGAAAAAACGCGGGATCTACATCTCAGAGCCAGCGATTCTTGGAATAGCAATAAGCGGTTGCTTCTTAATATTCTTCGTAATCGCGGTTTTGATAATCATTTGCTATGTGAAAAGGCAGAGGAGGAAAGAAACAGTACCAGCGAAACTGAAACCCGCAGAGAAAATTCCACAGAAGCTGCTTAATGAGAAGGAAGTTTCCAAGGTAGTCAAAGAGAAGAATATCGAAGAGATGGAGGAGAAGAGCGAAATCAACACAGTTGTGTTCTTTGAAGGAAGCAATCTTGCTTTTAACCTGGAGGACTTGTTGATAGCTTCTGCTGAGTTTCTAGGGAAGGGCACTTTTGGGATGACGTATAAAGCGATTCTAGAAGATTCCAAGGTCATCGCGGTGAAACGATTGAAGGATGTAGTGGTGTCTAGGAAGGATTTCAAACATGAAATGGAGATCGTTGGAAAAATTAGGCACGAGAACGTTGCACCTTTAAGGGCTTACGTGTGTTCCAAGGAAGAGAAGCTTATGGTTTATGATTACTACCCTACAGGAAGTCTCTATGTTCTTCTTCATGGTACGTTTTACTTTTCAATCTTTTATAAAAATATTTTGGCAGCAGCGGAAATGGTAAACACTAAAACGGATTACAATTATTAAATATTCATGTTTAAAAATGTTAAAAGTTGTGGATAATGTCTGTTTCTTGCATCTGAAGAAAGTTTTTTCTTTTTTCCGGCAGGCAAGAACGGCGATGAAGGCAAGATTCCGTTGAAATGGGAAACGAGATTGCGATTCATGATCGGAGTAGGAAAAGGATTAGCTCACATACACAGAGAACACAAGCTCTCACATGGCAACATCAAATCTTCTAATGTCTTCATGAATTCCGAAGGGTATGGATGTATATCAGAAACCGGTTTAGCTGTCTTGACCAACCCGGTTAGGAGGGCAGATTCATCATCAAGACAAGCACTACGTTACCGTGCCCCAGAAGCTAACGACACTAGAAAATCAACGCCGGAATCAGACATATACGGGTTTGGGATCTTGTTGCTGGAGACTCTAACTGGAAAGTCGAGAATGGATAATCAAGAGGAAGCCACAGATCTGGTGGCATGGGTGAACAAGGTTTTGATACATCAATGGACTGGTGAAGTGTTTGACATGGAGCTTGTGAGGACTCCAAACATTGAAGCAAAGTTGCTTCAGATGTTAAACTTAGGGCTGGATTGCACGAATAGGGTTCCGGCTAAGAGACCGGAGATGCTGAAAGTGGTTGAGACATTGGAAGAGATTGAGAGGGATCAATTAATAAATTCTTGAATTTATTTTTACATGTTCTTAGCATTAATGATTTTGAGTGTATCACCAGTTACGTTGGAGATATACTTCAATCCAGTTTTTAGCTACCTTTCAGTATATCAAATTTTAAAATTCAATCTCACATTTATAGATGAAACTTCAAGAGGGGGTTACTCGATCAGTGATTTAAAGTGATGGAGCGGAAGCTAGAAAAGATAGCTTGTTCTAGGAGATTCCCGGGAAGCTCAAGAACAAGAGGGATATGGATTGATTTATCACTGATAAATCAAAACTAGGGTTTGAGACTTGAAGAATACTCTTCTTCCAAAGCTCTGTTTTTAGAGAAAACTCTTATTAATTCAATTCATCGATAGATATCCTCTTTTCAAGCATTAGAGGTATATTTATACTAATAAGTATCATAAACTAAAAAGAAACATGACTTAAATGAAAAGGAAAACACCAAGAATAGGTAAAAACACCAAAAAGGAAGAAAGCTGACTAAAAAGAAAAACACCGATAAGGAAGAAGATCAAGCATGTGTGACACAAACACAGTCATGTGTTACACAAAGGTTGAGATGCTGCTGCATCAGGTCTCTCCGGGTAGAGAAAGATTCGTCCCTGAATCTGGATCTCGTTCATCAACTGGACCGCACAACAAAACACTTGTTGGTCAGCTGGAACTTGCTTAAATTCCAGTATCCAGTTGATCAATTCTTCTCCACGAATACTTCCTGTGAACTCCGGAAAATCTGATTTGAACCCTGTTTCCCATCTGCGATCAGACCTATCGTCGACTACGTGCCCACGATCTCCGTGACAATGGCGGTTGTCACGTTGCTGAAGCGGAGCGAACTGATTCTCTTCAACCAACTGCATCGTCATATGCAACTCATGAATTGTTCTTCGTAATTCATTCCAATCATCTTGGTGGTTGTCCTGTTGTTTCGGCGGCATGATTCTGCTGCAGGAACGACGAAACTCTGATACCAAAAGTGATGGAGCGGAAGCTAGAAAAGATAGCTTGTTTTAGGAGATTCCCGGGAAGCTCAAGAACAAGAGGGATATGGATTGATTTATCACTGATAAATCAAAACTAGGGTTTGAGACTTGAAGAATACTCTTCTTCCAAAGCTCTGTTTTTAGAGAAAACTCTTATTAATTCAATTCATCGATAGATATCCTCTTTTCAAGCATTAGAGGTATATTTATACTAATAAGTATCATAAACTAAAAGGAAATATGACTTAAATGAAAAGGAAAACACCAAGAATAGGTAAAAACACCAAAAGGAAGAAAGCCGACTAAAAGGAAAAACACCGATAAGGAAGAAGATCAAGCATGTGTGACACAAACGCAGTCATGTGTTACACAAAGGTTGAGATGCTGCTGCATCATAAAGTGATTTCCATTAGTTTTTTCATTATTGAAGATTCAAAATTCTGGTATTACTCGCACGAATTTATAAGCATGAATTCTTTGGGTTATAATTTGTATTTTATAAATGAAATACCATTCGAGTCAATTTCAAGAACAACAAAGATACTAAAGTAGGGACGCAAGATATTAGACATTTTCCTGTTGTTTATAGTTCACACACATACATGCTCTCAAGTTTATATCCAAGTTATGACACAAGAGTAGACAATGTTAGTACAGACTGTGTTAGGCTACAAATCCATTTTACATAGAGTACCGCATTTACATGGCAGTTATGAATTCTATAATTAGTATAAACTTGAATCAAGGGGGAAAACAAAAACGAAACGACAACAGATATTTTTGTTTTCGGGTTGCAATAATTGCGAGAATATGGTATATTTCCAAGCTGGACACAACAAGCTGAAAAACAGCCTAACCTCTGTTTTGGGCCAGCAAAAATTTGTGACTACGAGAAAAATAAATTATATACTAATTCAAATGAAATAAAAATTAAATTAGCCTCTTCATGTTCACAAGTTTCAATTTTCATTTCCAAAAACGGATTATTGTGAAAATAATAAGCATCAATAGTTGTGGGGCAAAAAATGATTTGTTCCGAGAGATGCGGGTCGTCCATAATTGTTCAATAAAATGCCAAAAGCTCTCATAATTCTCATTACCTCTTCTATCGCTCTGCCTAGCTTTTCCTTCATTTTACTCTCTCCCTTGTTCTTCCCTCTCTAAAATCATCACCAATAAAAATCAGGAATCAAGAGAGGGAAGAACGTTGACAGCAAAAATGTCGGGTTTGAAGTTTTTATTTGGAGTTACATTCGTATCAATAGTTTTCTCCGTATTGTTGCCAATGGCACAGGCTCAATCCGCAGCTCCTGCTCCGGCTCCAACAAGCGATGGTAAGTTTATAAAGCTAGAATATTACACTTTAGTAATTAATCGTTAGTATCTATCTATTATTATTATTATTATTATTATTATTATTATTATTATTATTATTATTATTTTTATTATTAGTATTATTATATTATAATATGTAGTTAAAACTGACATCTATCATCACAGTTTTCTAACACCTGTCATCTTTTTCTATTCAACATCCATTATTTTTCATATTATGTCAAACAATATTTATTTCATATAAACTACACAATTAATACACTTTTAATTTATTCAATATGTAAATATTTCATATTAAGTTTTTTGGTCAAAAAAATATTTATTTCATATAAACTACGCAATTAATACACTTTCTATTTATGCAATATGTAAATCTTTTATATTAAGTTTTTTGGTCAAACAAATATTTATTTCATATAAACTACACAAT
>OVBJ01003370.1:0-10506 GCA_900406535.1 Noccaea bulbosa
ATGTCAAAGATCCTGAAGCTGCCAAGAGCTTCCTTAACCTTACTTCAGGGACTGGTCAAGGAAGTAACAAGTCTGATTTCTTGGATAAGAAAGCCGAGGGGGAGAGGAGGAAGGCTGACATGAACAAAAACGTAACGGATATTCAGGAGATTGACTTTACCAACGAGCGGTTTCTTGTCCCTGAGACGTTATTCCAGCCCGCAGATTTAGGTTCGTATTGTTTTCTTCTTGTATCAGCAAGAATGAATGTTCGTATTCGTATTATATTAGAAGATGAGAGATGATTTGGTATCTTTTTTGGACAGGGATGAATCAGGCGGGACTTGCAGAGTGCATTGTCCGAGCTGTAAGCTCATGCCATTCTTACTTGCAACCAGTTTTGTACCAAAGGTTGGTCACCTTTTTTTTGTCTGCCCATTGATGAATATGTGAGCTGTCTAATGTTTGATGCTTTGTGGCAGCATCATCTTAACCGGTGGAAGCACATCATTTCCGCAGCTTAAGGAGAGGCTGTAAGTCTAAATTTATACGATGAATAAATTATTAGTGGTAAGTAATACCTATTAGTGATGTCTGTCTGAGAGATATTGCAGGGAAAGAGAGCTTCGACCACTTGTCCCAGACCACTTTGATGTCAAGATTACAACTCAGGAGGAGTAAACAAACTCATTCCTTTCATATTGATTTGTTAGCCTCTCTTCTTCTTTTTTTTCTTTTTTGTTTAACTCTTTTTGATTTTTGGTTGCAGCCCGATACTAGGTGTATGGAGAGGGGGTTCACTTTTGGCTTCGAGCCCAGATTTTGAGTCCATGTGTGTGACCAAGGCCGAGTACGAAGAACTTGGATCAGCTCGATGTCGGAGAAGGTTCTTTCACTGAAGACAACCGGAAAGTAATTTGAATATTTCGAATGAGAGTTGGTCGTATCTTCTCACTATGTCCAATCATTATTTTGTATCGTATTGTATTACATGTGGAACCAAATGAAGTAATGATGCCCACCCGGAAATTTTACACACAAAAAAGGCAGCTATGAAACAGTTTAAAGTACAACACATAGACAAATATTGTAGTAATCCCAAAACCCGTGCGCAAGTTCCGTTCCCTCTCATCAGTCGGTGTAAGGTTGCGAGTCCATGCACAAATGGACCAGCTTTCTCTGGTACTGTTGAAAGTATTCGCAAACCGCAGCTACTTCTTCCTTGCCAGGTTCTAGCCCAGGCAGATCGGTCATTACTGTGCCTTCACTATAATCAAATTCAGACTCTTGGTCTTGGCTTGATATCTCGGTTACGATTTCTGAATGAATCTCTTTACAGGCGAGCACAAACATGGCTACTGTGTCGGGCTGTTGCACCTCTCTCAGAGCTGCAAGCGCCTCTTGCAGGGAGCCAGCAGCCACATATAATATAAGGGCCCTGCATCAATATAACGCTTCTTCTTTTAACTCATCATGTGTTTTCTTACGAGGAAATTACGTGTTTTGAAGGTGAGTGAGTATGATAAGAGTACCTCCAGACGTTGTGCTCCGCGTGGAGAACATGATCAGCCCACCTCTGCAATACCCTGAGTAGAGAGAGAGATACACACTAGTTAAAGCAAGAGCACAACAACTAGAGTTACCAATCCTAAGAGATACAAAAACAGGTAAAAGAAAAAACCTGGCATAATCCGACCCTTCTAAATGTGTGGAAGCCAAGGTAGCAGCATCGGTCCATCGCCCAGAATCTTGTAGCTGCATACATGCATATTCAAATTATTTAGCGTCTAAAACGTTGCCTATTATTAAACCAAAGCTGCATATAGTGCTGGTGGAAGCATAGTTCAGAAGAATATAGCGGTGGATATGCATGAGATCAACATTATCATTTTTTATTATTATTTTCAACATTACCATCTCTTAATTTGCATACATAATTAACTCGCAGAACAGTCACAAAGAGATCAGAGACATGTATAATTTGCTGGCGTTAGAGTTGGACTCAGGTATTATTTGTAAAATTTATTATTTTAGAGTGATTATTATTTTATCGAGTATTATTTTATAGATGTTCTAGTGTATAAAGAAATTATTTATGTTTTAAATATTTTTGAAAAACTTTGGTTTATATTTCTGCATATTTCCCCCCAAACAAATTGATTTCTGCATATTTTCCCCCAAAACGCGATTTGAATAATTGATCGCAATTTGAGTTTCTAGTTAAATTTGGGGAAATCGACAGAAATTAGTAAGATTAGAGGGGAATCGACAGAAATTGGTAAGATTAGGGGGGAATAGACATATGTCAAAAGTATGGGTGGATTTAGGCGGATATCGTTTAGTTTGGGGGACCTGAGACCGACAGCCCAAAACATTTACCTGATAGGTCGCATCACAATCTCCGGGTAAAACAAACCATCCTTCTACTGATTTGATGTCGTAAACAGATACGCAAAGACCCAAATTTGCCAAAACCTTTCATATCAAAAATCCAATTTGGTAAAATTAGTCATTGTACATAAGAAAATTTACAAGGCCACATTACAAAAAGAAAATTTATGCTCTAAACAGAAATCGGGAAACCAAAATTTAAACCTGACAGGAATCGTCAATGATATAGTCCGCTTTCTCTTCTTCTCCACATTCCCACACCCATATCTTTTGATTCCTGTTCACCGAAAAACATGTATATTTTTTTTCAAGCTGAAATATTCTATAAAACTGCAGGTAGAATTTTCCTGACCTATTATAAGGGTCAGGTTCACAGCGGTTGGGGCTCGGTATAAGTAGAGCAGGCACATAAATATCCTCAAAAAACCCAAGTGTTACTGCCAAGTAAAGGGCAAATGAAATCATAATATCAAAGCATAAGCTAATTATAAATCATGAAAAACTAAAAATCCAGTAGAGTAACAAAATGTACAAGATTACAACTTTTGAAGGAATTTGGTATAATATACTACTCATAGCGCAAGCCATTGGCATCAGATTCTTTCAACATTGCAGGTCATTAGCTATGACCTCACCAACAAATGGACGAAACACCACAATTCTAAAACCTACCTACACTCACAATCACAGTGGGGGAAAAAGTATTACAATGCCGTACAAATCTTTAGCAAAGCCATCTTCATCTGCAATATAAAACATTTGGACTGTCGGTCTCTGACCCCCAAATTAAACGATTTCCGCCTAAATCCATCCATACTTTTGACATCTGTCTATTCCCCCATAATCTTACCAATTTCTGTCGATTCCCCCAAATTTGATTAAAAACTCAAATTGCGATCAA
This sequence comes from Noccaea bulbosa, assembly GCA_900406535.1. Taxonomy (NCBI): domain Eukaryota; kingdom Viridiplantae; phylum Streptophyta; class Magnoliopsida; order Brassicales; family Brassicaceae; genus Noccaea; species Noccaea bulbosa. Next base: position 3,272 of record OVBJ01003370.1, read on the forward strand.
TTATTCAAATCGCGTTTTAGGCGTATCGCGTTTTGGGAGGAAATATGCAGAAATCAATTTGGTTGGGAGGATATATGCAGAGGTATAAAGTTTATGATGGAATAGACATAACTTATTGAGTTACGGGGGAAAGAGGCTGAAGGCAGTTAATCAAAAGTTTTTCAAGATATCTAACATTATACTTTTTCAAGATAGTAACCAAAAGTTTTTTAAACACTGTAAAATTTGTTCAAAATATGTTGTATCAATAAATTTGGAAGATTTAATCAAATTTGAAACAACAATTGAGTCATGTTTTGCTTAATTACGTTATATATTTAGTTATATATGTCTATATTTATAATTATTATTTTATCTTATTATTGGGATCATATATTTACATAGGATTTTCCAAAAATATAATTATCTTATTATCTTATCGAGTTTTGCTAATTTTTACAACAGTTCGACTCGGGATCGGCAACAATTTTTACAATTTAGGCGGAAATCGTTTAGTTTGGGAGCCTGAGACCGGCACCCCTTTTTATTATTATTATAGGTAACTTGACCACTAAGTGAATGAGATCAACATTACCATTTTTTATTATTATTTTCAACATTACCATCTCTTAATTTGAATACATAATTAACTCGCAAAACAGTCACAAAGAGATCAGAGACATGTATAATTTGCTGGCGTTAGAGTTGGACTCGGGTATTATTTGTAAAACTTATTATTTTAGAGTGATTATTATTTTATCGAGTATTATTTTATAGAGGTTATAGTGTATAAAGAAACTATTCATGTTTTAAATATTTTTGAAAAACTTTGGTTTATATTTCTGCATATTCCCCCCAAACAAATTGATTTCTGCATATTTTCCCCCAAAACGCGATATGCCTAAAACGCGATTTGAATAATTGATCGCAATTTGAGTTTCTAATTAAATTTGGGTAAATCGACAGAAATTGGTAAGATTAGAGGGGAATCGACAGAAATTGGTAAGATTAGGGGGAATAGACAGATGTCAAAAGTATGTGCGGATTTAGGCGGATATCGTTTAGTTTGGGGGACCTGAGACCGACAGCCCAAAACATTTACCTGATAGGTCGCATCACAATCTCCGGGTAAAACAAACCATCCTTCTACTGATTTGATGTCGTAAACAGATACGCAAAGACCCAAATTTGCCAAAACCTTTCATATCAAAAATCCAATTTGGTAAAATTAGTCATTGTACATAAGAAAACAATGGAGAAAAACACAAGACTAATGACCAAACCTTGTCCAAGAACAAATTTTGAAGCACCGACTTAATGGCATCTTCGAGTGGGGGGTTAAGGAGATGCGGAGGGACTCTCACTGTATGTTTGAGCTCGCTAAGATAGAACAATTATACAGTTCAATTCCCAAAGCCACTGTAAGTTGATGCAGAGTAAAAAACAATTCTTTTAGCTAAACGGATACAAGAGTTATAACCTTTAAGTAATTACATGCCAATCATCAAAACTTAAAAGTCATTGCAACCTAAAACACGTAGTAGAAATCCAATCCTAAAAACTGAAGATATTTCAGTTCGGGCTCTTATATAATCACTGGGACAGTGTTTGGATTACAAACATATTAAGCATATCAAGCATCGTAGAGGTAATTTATATAAAAAATCGAATGCAACTCACCTTCAAATTGGAAATTGCTCTAATCTGGTTTTGAGGAAGAAAGTCTGTAATCGGGGGATTTCGATGACGAGAGATTTTGTAGAATCGATGAAGGGAATAAGCTACTCGTTTCGTGAAGAAGATAGTCGAGGTAGATGGGACTTTGTGACTTCTCGATTCAAAAAAACCTAAAACCCTGAGCCAGAGGAACACAACTCAAGTCTGAAAATTACAAAACCGGCTTGGTAGTTTTTATTTCGAACCTCAAGTTCAAGTTTCTTTTATTCATTTAGAACCCCAAAAGTTTTTGTTTTGCTCCATTCGGTTTTGTAACGTGTCCATTCTCTCTCAACACACGCAAAATTTTACACATTATCTTTACATAACTTTTACAAGATACAAAGCAAGATCACTAGAAAAGAAGAGAGAGAGTGGAAGTTTTTAGAGGGAAAGTCCAGAATCCTCATCTTCATCGAGGGAAGAAGTGTATGTAAAATGAAGAGCCCAGATCAAACCAAACACACCAAAAAGAATCCAGCCTAATAGGTTATTGCTCATACCAAAAGGTAGTCCAGTTCCTTCCGTCGACATCCTGTCGTCCGTCGACATCCTGTCGTCCACCAACGCCATTGCTGGGCTGAGCAATAACCTATTAGGCTGGATTCTTTTTGGTGTGTTTGGTTTGATCTGGGCTCTTTACTTTACATACACTTCCCTCGATGAAGATGAGGATTCTGGACTTTCCCTCTAAAAACTTCCACTCTCTTCCTTCCTTTCTAGTGATCTTGCTTTGTATCTTGTAAAAATTATGTAAAGATAATGTGTAAAATTTTGCGTGTGTTGAGAGAGAATGTGACACGTTACATAACCGAATGGAGCAAAACAAAAACTTTTGGGGTTCTAAATGAATAAAAGAAACTTGAACTTGAGGTTCGAAGTAAAAACTACCAGGCCGGTTTTGTAATTTTCAGACTTGAGTTGTGTTCCTCTCTGGCTCAGGGTTTTAGGGTTTTTTTGAATCGAGAAGTCACAAAGTCCCATCTACCTCGACTATCTTATTCACGAAACGAGTAGCTTATTCCCTTCATCGATTCTACAAAACCTCTCGTCATCGAAATCCCCCGATTACAGACTTTCTTCCTCAAAACCAGATTAGAGCAATTTCCAATTTGAAGGTGAGTTGCATTCGATTTTTTTATATAAATTACCTCTACGATGCTTGATATGCTTAATATGTTTGTAATCCAAACACTGTCCCAGTAATTATATAAGAGCCCAAACTGAAATATCTTCAGTTTTTAGGATTGGATTTCTACTACGTGTTTTAGGTTGCAATGACTTTTAAGTTTTGATGATTGGCATGTAATTACTTAAAGGTTGTAATTCTTGTATCTGTTTAGCTAAAAGAATTGTTTTTCACTATGCATCAACTTACAGTGGCTTTGGGAATTGAACTGTAGAAATGTTCTATCTTAGCGAGCTCAAACATACAGCGAGAGTCCCTCCGCATCTCCTTAACCTCCCACTCAAAGATGCCATTAAGTCGGTGCTTCAAAATTTGTTCTTGGACAAGGTTTGGTCATTAGTCTTGTGTTTTTCTCCATTGTTTTCTTATGTACAATGACTAATTTTACCAAATTGGATTTTTGATATGAAATGTTTTGGCAAATTTGGGTCTTTGCGTATCTGTTTACGACATCAAATCAGTAGAAGGAGGGTTTGTTTTACCCGGAGATTGTGATGCGACCTATCAGGTAAATGTTTTGGGCTATCGGTCTCAGGTCCCCCAAACTAAACGATATCCGCCTAAATCCACCCATACTTTTGACATCTGTCTATTCCCCCATAATCTTACCAATTTCTGTCGATTCCCCCCTAATCTTACCAATTTCTGTCGATTTACCCAAATTTAATTAGAAACTCAAATTGCGATCAATTATTTAAATCGCGTTTTAGGCATATCGCGTTTTGGGGGAAAATATGCAGAAATCAATTTGTTTGGGGGGAAATATGCAGAAATATAAACCAAAGTTTTTCAAAAATATTTAAAACATGAATAGTTTCTTTATACACTAGAACCTCTATAAAATAATACTCGATAAAATAATAATCACTCTAAAATAATAAATTTTACAAATAATACCTGAGTCCAACTCTAACGCCAGCAAATTATACATGTCTCTGATCTCTTTGTGACTGTTCGCGAGTTAATTATGTATGCAAATTAAGAGATGGTAATGTTGAAAATAATAATAAAAAATGGTAATGTTGATCTCATTCACTTAGTGGTCAAGTTACCTATAATAATAATAAAAAGGGATGCCGGTCTCAGGCCCCCAAACTAAACGATTTCCGCCTAAATTGTAAAAATTATTGCCGATCCCGAGTCGAACTGTTATAAAAATTAGCAAAACTCAAATAATAAGATAATTATATTTTTGAAAAATCCTATGTAAATATATGATCCCAATAATAAGATAAAATAATAATTATAAATATAGACATATATAACTAAGTATATAAGGTAATTAAGCAAAACATGACTCAATTGTTGTTTCAAATTTGATTAAATCTTCCAAATTTATTGATACAACATATTTTGAACAAATTTTAACTTTTGGTTAACTATCATAAAAAAATATAATGTTAGATATCTTGAAAAACTTTTGATTAACTGCCTTCAGTCTCTTTCCCCCTTAACTCAATAAGTTATGTCTATTCCATCATAAACTTTATACCTCTGCATATTTCCCCCCAACCAAATTGATTTCTGCATATTTCCCTCCAAAACGCGATACGCCTAAAACGCGATTTGAATAATTGATCGCAATTCGAGTTTTTAATTAAATTTGGGGGAATCGATAGAAATTGGTAAGATTACGGGGGAATATGTCAAAAGTATGGATGGATTTAGGCAGAAATCGTTTAATTTGGAGGTCAGAGACCGGCAGTCCAAATGTTTTAGATTGCAGATGAAGATAACTTTGCTAAAGATTTGTACGGCATTGTAATATTTTTTCCCCGTCTGTGATTGTGAGTGTAGGTAGGTTTTAGAATTGTGGTGTTTCGTCCATTTGTTGGTGAGGTCATAGCTGCAAGATTGAAAGAATATGATGCCAATGGCTTGCGCTGTGAGTAGTATATTATACCAAATTCCCTCAAGAGTTGTAATCTTGTACATTTTGTTACTCTACTGGATTTTTAGTTTTTCATGACTTATAATTAGCTTATGCTATGATATTATGATTTCATTTGAGGATATTTATGTGCCTGCTCCACTTATAACGAGCCCCAACCGCTGTGAACCTGACCCTTATAACTAGTCAGGAAAATTCTACCTGCAATTTTATGAAATATTTCAGTTTGAAAAAAAGTATACATGTTTTTCGGTGAACAGGAATCAAAAGATATGGGTGTGGGAATGTGGAGAAAAAGAAAAAGCGGACTATATCATTGACGATTCCTGTCACGTTTAAATTTTGGTTCCCCGATTTCTGTTTAAAGCATAAATTTTCTTTTTATAATGTGGCCTTGTAAATGGCAGATCAAGTTTCGAGTTGAGAGCATCAGCTATCCGACAGTTCCAATTGAGCGAACTGAGGGCGCAAAGCCTTTTGCTCCTATGGTAATCACTGTAAGTTTATTCTCTGAAGCTTCTCCACTCTGTTTTAAGTTTGCCCTTTTTCGTTCCAGTTATCAACTATTTTTTGGTGAAATGTGCAGGGGAATATAGATGATGATGGTTTGGGACTTGTTTCTTGGTGGGAGGATTATGATGTGATTGGTTAAGAAGAGTGTGAGACCCAAGACTGGCCCGAACTTGATNCGAACTTGATGAATTGAATACCAGAAAATGTGCAAAGCCTTTTGCTCCTATGGTAATCACTGTAAGTTCATTCTCTGAAGCTTCTTCACTCTGTTTTAATAAACAGAGTTTGCCCTTTTTCGTTCCAGTTATCAACTATTTTTGAGTGAAATGTGCAGGGAATATAGATGATGATGGTTTGGGACTTGTTTCTTGGTGGGAGGATTATGATGTGATTGGTTAAGAAGAGTGTGAGACCCAAGACTGACCTGAACTTGATGAATTGAATACCAGAAAATGTGCAAAGCCTTTTGCTCCTATGGTAATCACTGTAAGTTCATTCTCTGAAGCTTCTTCACTCTGTTTTAATAAACAGAGTTTGCCCTTTTTCGTTCCAGTTATCAACTATTTTTGAGTGAAATGTGCAGGGAATATAGATGATGATGGTTTGGGACTTGTTTCTTGGTGGGAGGATTATGATGTGATTGGTTAAGAAGAGTGTGAGACCCAAGACTGACCTGAACTTGATGAATTGAAAACCAGAAAATTTCCTTTTGAAACTAGCTATCTTTTTTCTTCCTAATAAGCGTATATGTTAGTTTTTTGGTTTTGGAACACGAAAAACAAATTACACAAATGAAAAAAAAAACAAAAAATCAAATGCTTTGTTCACTAATGCCGGATCTCTCCCGCTCGATAACACGAATCTCTGTCCTTTCCCATGATACCTGGCAATCCTCCTGCCAGCTTTTTAAGTGCGTAGTAGAACCGGGACTGTTCTTGAACGAGCGTGCACCTCACGCACTTAAGAAGCTGGCGGGAGGATTGCTTTGGTGCTACTGCCACATGGGGGAAAAGCTGGCCTTGGATCACCAAAACTCGCCGTTTCTCAAACCATCCGTTGATCTTTCCACCGCTCATAACTTGGGAAATATACAGGTATCATGAGAAACGACAAAAATTCGTGTTATAGAGCGGGAGAGATCCGGCATTAATGAACAAAGCATCTAATTTTTTTGTTTTCTTTTTCATTTGTGTAATTTGTTTTTCGTGTTCTAAAAACAAAAAACCAACATATACGCATATTAGGGAGAAAAAAAATAGCTAGTTTCAAAAGGAAATTTTCTTGTCTTCAATTCATCAAGTTCGGGCCAGTCTTGGGTCTCACACTCTTCTTAACCAATCACATCATAATCCTCCCACCAAGAAACAAGTCCCAAACCATCATCATCTATATTCCCCTGCACATTTCACCCAAAAATAGATGATAACTGGAACGAAAAGGGCAAATTAAAATAGAGTGGAGAAGCTTCAGAGAATGAACTTACAGTGATTACCATAGGAGCAAAAGGCTTTGCGCCCTCAGTTCGCTCAATTAGAACTGTCGGATAGCTGATGCTCTCAACTCGAAACTTGATCTGCCATTTACAAGGCCACATTACAAAAAGAAAATTTATGCTTTAAACAGAAATCGGAGAACCAAAATTTAAACCCGACAGGAATCGTCAATGATATAGTCCGCTTTCTCTTCTTCTCCACATTCCCACACCCATATCTTTTGATTCCTGTTCGCCGAAAAACATGTATACTTTTTTTCAAACTGAAATATTCCATAAAACTGCAGGTAGAATTTTATTTTCCTGACCTGTTATAAGAGTCAGGTTCACAGCGGTTGGGGTTCGGTATAAGTGGACCAGGCACATAAATATCTTCAAAGAACCCAAGTGTTACTGGTAAAAGGCAAATGAAATCATAATATCATAGCATAAGCTAATTATAAGTCATGAAAAAC
>OVBJ01003371.1:0-12480 GCA_900406535.1 Noccaea bulbosa
CAACCGTTGTTTACATTTTGTTCACTGTTACTGTTACAAACAAACCACTCAGTACTTGTCTTAGCTCTGTTCCTCGTCTGTGTTTCATAGTGCAACGCTGGTCCTCTGGACTTGAATCCTGTATACCACAAAGTTCTTTTATCAGCAATGTTCCTTTATTCTTGGTTGTGCTGTTGTGGATTATTTTGGATATTTGATTGGCTAGTGTGTGTTTGGCAGCTCTCGTTTACTCCCTTATGGAGGCTTCTGTTCTATCGGATTTCCATTGGTATGGGACTGAGTTTATTACAGGATTGAAGTCCTCTTGGGATGTAGCCAGACTCGTCAGATCACATCCCTATGACATGGTTTGGCTTGTTCTCCAGAACTCTGAAGTTCACCTCCGACATGTCTGGTGTCATGTTTTTTCAAATTCCCTTCTTGGTGGGAATTACTTTATTGCAGGGAAGAAGATTTTCTCAGGAGTTACTAGGTTTGCGATCTCATCTTGTATGGGTTGCTTGTCCTATACATCTGCTGAATTTCCCTTGCTGGTCGGTTACGTCGTTAACCGGTTGAGCACTACTGCGAGTGTAGCAGTTGGTGCAGTCTCGATGACTGCTGTTGTAGCAGTGGTGGATCCAAGAAGCTCTAAGTGGAATGAAGTCTCTCTGTTATCAGACCTGACTTTCATGTCCTCTCTCTATGTTTTTTCTGTCTCTTTTATTACTTGTTTAGCCTGTTTTATGGCAAACATTCTGGCTAAGTCCAGCTTGTACTTTGTTTCCTCCCTCGTTGCAGGTTGAGTGTATAATTTAACCATCGTTCGCACAAAAAAAAAAAAAACAAAGTGTTATTGTCCTATACTTGCGTTTGAATAACTAGTTAGATGAAGTTCGACGAGGCATATCTTAATATGGATTTTCGTTTTTTTCTGGCATGGGGGTAACACAAACCATTAGATTGAATCTCAAACTAATCACATAACAGAGGCACCACTTGAAATTCTGTAGTAGAGAGCATTAATCAATTTATGAACTCTCCAATAGTGATGATTTGAGGTAAGTACGAAAGACTTTTTGGGTTCAAAGAGTATATACTTTCATTTTTAAGTAAGTACGAAAGACTTTTTGGGTTCAAAGAGTATATATACTTTCATTTTTAAGTAAGTAATAGTATGGAACATAAGATGGGATAGCTACGTAGCTAAAGCGAATACAATGACTAGAAGTTATATACATATATGAATATATATGATTCATTATTCATTAGATGAATTTTCTTGACACGGAAATTTTGATTTGGACCGCCTAACCAAACGTCAACTTGGTCCCACTACTCTTTACAGCTGTACTATTAACTTAAATTTTATAAGTGTAAGGCGACATCAACAATTCTTAATCATGAGTCTAATCTCACTATTAACTCATTCCAAACTAATGTATTCATTTTAACGAACCCATATCGAGGACAACTATGTATGGTCTTGTCAATTCGGGCTCAATAAATGTTGCAGGTTGTATTAATCTTCTGAAAAAAGTTATAGTCTTTGTTAAAATTATTTGGTTCAAATTTCTGGGTAACCATATCTTTTGGGCTGATTTTTAATTTTTTTTTTGGTAGGTATGTTATCTCCAATTGAAATTATATCATAATTACTAATTGGAATTGAAAAGGCGTTGGATTATGTAATCAATCGATTTATTCGGTGGATATACATTTTTTTTTTTTTCGTTTTGTAATCCAAAAGCAGACTTTTTTTTACTGCATGATATGTTCGAGTTTTGAAACAATAAGGAAGGTTGGTGCACAAAATAATAATAAAAATTATATAGACGTAAACTATAGAATCATAGTTTAATGATCGAATCTCTGTTTTTTACAAGGAGCCTTTTTGGTTTGCTTGGTTTTCTGATCTGAGGGTGCTCTGTTTAACCCTGTTTTTGCTTAGCCACTCTGTTTTTGGCTGTTTTTTTTTTTTTTTTTTTTTTTTTTTTTTTTTNACATTGTTTGATTCCCTTATGGTGGAAATAAAATCTAAGTTTCAGTGAAAAAAAAAAAAAAACTATAGAATCATATGTTTTTAAAAGAGTATATATGTTTCCAAAATACTGTTGAACGTTATTGCCTAGAGTTATTTAAATCTTGTAACATAAATTTTGTTTTTTAATTCTCAATTGGTCCTTTATCACAAAAAAATCTCAATTGGTCAAGTGTCACAGAAGATGAGACTGATGACAATGGATTCGTCAATGCATGCAAATTTAGAAAATAGAGAGGGTGTAGTCTCACCACACAACCATACAATTATTTAGAGCCAAATAAATTATTTATAGACATTTGTTACAGAACAAACTGTGCCTCATCAAATTTCTTGGTATGTTTTTTTCCTAAAATAATTGGCTGAATGTCATTTTCACAAACCAGCTGATCTCAATGGATAAGCGTAATTAGTAATTGACATCATTTATTTTGGTTTGTCCTGTATGTCTCTAAGTCCTTTTCATACTTGGTTATGGCCAACGATGTTATTTTAATAATGTTACTATGATAACTTTTTTTTGAACTCTAATCATCACTAATTAAATAACAATATTGTTGCTTTCCTCTTGTTTCGATAACACTTTCACTGGATAATGGTCAAGAAATTTCTATTTATCCATATTTTGTTTTCTTGCGTATATACTAAAAATCAACTATAGCCCCTTAGTTAATAACGACGATAATTGAATGAACTCACATAAACCCATAAAACCATAGCACTAATCATATAAACTATTATAAGACCTGACTAGTTAGTCTATGTGGACGTTAGATTACGAACTTTTATATTGTAAATGTGCCGTTTAAACCAAAAACTTTATCTCAAAAAGTGCAACCGATTGTAGGGATGCTAGTGCATGATTAAATTTAAAATTTAGTGCATGATTAAATTTAAAATTTAGTGCATGATTTTCCAGTCCTTTTTTTACATTTAGAATATACTTTGCCTAACAATGAATGATTTTACTTGTGCTTTGATTTGATTATATATGCATCAATCACAATCTCTTCCAATCACTGCACCATGTATACATTATTATAGTTCACAATTAACCACAAACTCGCAAATACTTTAAAAAAAAAAAAAATTGTAACTTTTTGAAACCAAGTTGTTCATTTGTACCACTGTCGGTCATTTTGTACATTATTTACTAATTAGTTTTATTTTATTTTTATCATGACCAATCCGAGAAGAACCTAACCTAGAAGACTTTTGAAGTAGAGATGAGCGACTTTCAGGTGAATGTATGGATTTGCATTACCAGGAACAACACTATAAGGACAACAGCAGCTGAGGCAATTTTAATGATAACTAAGGATGGGTTGTTATTAAGACTAATCTCGTTTTTGGAATCTGAGTATACAAGATTTTTATTTTTGCCAATTGGTTGTCCACGATATTTCTCTTTCCGTGTGGAATTTTATATATATGTAGGTTTGTAAGCATATTTTTGGTGTTCTTAGTTTATATTGTTGTTTGGTATGATGGTAGCCAAACTTTTGTTTTATTGCAATTCTAACACATTGTTGCGTCTTCGCAGTTTCTTGTCGTACAAGCATCAGCGAAGCTACATAATTTTGGCGCAAATAGGTTATCGATTCTACATATTCATTATACATACCTCAAACTCAAACTCTAAAATCCGATCAGAAGCATTAACTTCGTATTACTTTCCGTAACCTTAGTCCATACCAATCCGATTCAGCCACAGCTCAGACCTAAATTAATAATTCAATTCAATGGCAAATTCAAAATCTTTGAGGCCCAGTTTCTGATCAGCCCAAATTGATATGAAGGGAAAAGGGAACCAGCAAATTGTATCAGAACATAAACCAGATTGGATTAAAAATCTTATGAGCTCTATTTAGTACTACAAACCGTTATCCTTCATTTTGGAAGTCTCTTCACTTCAAGTCTGAGATATCGATTATCCATTGTCTCTTTTTATTTTAGAAAAGGTCTCTCTCTTTATTAGTTACTACTACTTAAATGCACCTCATATTTTACATGCCATTATTGTAAAACACACTTTAATAATAATGAAAACTCTAGACACAAGTACTTAATTAATTCAAATGCAAATCAAATACAAATATATATATATATAAAAAAACAGAAAAAACAAAAATCTTATTAATTGAGAAGTAACACACGCGCAGCGTGGTTATCCATCATTTGAAAAGTACGTAATAGATAAAAACCATTGGAGTTACAAAGAGACAATGTCACGTCACTTATTCATAAATCAAACAAAACAGTCATTTAACTGCACTCAGGAGGAGCACCTTGAGGAAACCTTTTTCTATCGGTGCAATAGTTGTAGACCATGTACTTTCTCTGTGCCCATTTCACTCTATTATTTCCTTTAAAATCGAGTTCTTGAGTGAACCATGGGGCATTCGCGGGGCAAGATGATTTTCCATTAGCCCATACACATCCTTCCACATTGTAGTTTCTGTAGAAAGCCGTGAAAGGAGCTTTTGACCAATCTGTTTTCTCTAATCCTCCCCTTGTAGCCCAATGCTCGGCTTCCCAAAGGCTTGCATAGAGCCTCATTGGTAGGTCATTTGGGAACAGAACTCCAACTGATTCGGAGTTCTTGAACTCTCTTATCGGAGTTGCATCGACTGTAAAACTGAAAAAAAGAAACAAAAAGAAGCGAATGTTGGTTCATGAGATCATATATAGCCTCAAAAAAAGATTGGGATAAATTCGATGCACAAGAGATCAAAGGCTGCACTTACATAATCCTTTTGGGATTCCATGTGATGCAGTAAGTGTGAAAGTCAGCGGTTGGGTCAAACCATAGATGAAATTGTTGTTCTTTATTTCCTGTGCCTTTTGTATATACATTAGTGTGGAGAATATACGGATGACCAGTAATGTTTCCCAAGAACTCGAAATCTATCTCATCCCACAAAGCTCCCGGCGATTTCAACTACACAAAGTCATTATTAAAGAAAATTAGTTTGAATATACAGAATCTAGTGAATAGCAAAAGATTACAAGTATGTTTCCACATTCTATGTTATTACTTACGTAGAATGTTGTCACTGTTCCAGCAGAGTTACCAGGAATAAGTTTCATTTGAACCTCTGCTTTGCCATAGAGAAACTCCTGATGTGACTGAAAACCCGAACCAGAGGATTTGTCGAGCGAGAGAGAAAGAAGATTCCCAAGATTGTCTAGAACCTTTCCACGACCATCACCCCAATGTATCTGAACGTCTTTGCTGAAGCTACCTGCATAGACGACCACAGATTGTGCCGCAAAGAGAAAGAGAATCAAGAACGCAAAGCTTGTACTGCAAGAAAGCTTCATTTTCTAGATCTTGAAAAAGTAGTTGTAATATCTCAAATTGATTGGTGATGGGAAATTGGAGGTAAGGGGCATCAGTATATATAGCTGTTGGAAATGATAAGGTAAGAGATATATTGGTCTAATGGGGTTCATAATTGTTGAGTGCTGTCGTCTCATTGCCTCACAAACATTATAAAATATGCCCTATGGATTGCTATGTACATGCTTTCCGACTAATTGGACCATAAAGCATTTTTATTCAGAAAGCTTAATTCATTTAGATATTCTCTCTTGCACATTTTTGTCGGTTAAAAACTTTAAGTAAGATTAAAGTACTCATAATCTACTCCTACTCATTCTATATTTCTTCTTGTTAAAAATATATTAAAACTTGTAATCTTTAACCGACAGTCAGTGTTCTTAAAACAACATGATCTCCTCCGATCTATTCCATATATTCGGTTTAAAAATATGTTATAACTTGTAATCTTTCACCGACACAGTCAGTGTTCTTTAAACAACATCTAAAACTAGCACACTATATGTAAGAACTAACCAAAGCAATAAAAGAAATTAGCGTTTGATTATCGAATTCCAAATTCAGAAAACAGTATTACATTAGTACACAGACGACATACATATTAAGATACACATACTTTATGTTTTTGCCACTCTTAATAAAGATAAAAGAAAATGTAATACAAATAGATGGAAAATGATCACAATCAGCTAGTGCTCACAGATGAGTATCCTATAGATTGATCATATATTAACCGACTATCTTGACCACATATCAAATTTCTTCAGAAAGCATTCTTCATTATTCATTTAGAAATTTTGATTTACAAAATGTGTCGGCTAAAAACTTTAAGTTCCTCAGCATCTCTTGCTAATCATTCCTTGTATCTAGTCTATTTAACCCCAAACTAATTTGAATTAGCACATCATATATATAAATTTGTGTGTGATTATCGAATTCCAAACATAGAAAACAAAAAGACATTGACATACAGATATTAAGATGTATTTCATGCTTTTGACACTTTTAAATAGTTGAGAGATGATAATATCACTAAGATGACATTTACCTAAGTAAATATCTCAAGATAAAACGATACATGTTGTAATGTAAGCCAACACAATGCTGTATTTTAAGAAACAAATCAATAGCCAATCTAATTCTCCCCACTTACTTATACAAACATTTGGATCTATTTTTAAGCCAAGCGTTAGTGATGTAAAATTATACTTTTATTAATCAAATCGTTGTTTCTTATTTTTATTTTTATTTCTGTCAAATTTTCGAAACTTAAATAAATTTCTCCTGTGTACGTAAGCAACAACTGAACCATTCATCATCTCGTGACGTCAATACGGACATTGCACTCAATTTTTCTTTCTTTTTCTGAAATTTCCCCTAAATAGTTTAAATTTAATTTTCCAGAGAGATGTTTTATAGGATTTAATTCATTTCACCATGACACGTCGAAATGAGTTTCTTTGTTAGGTTAACGAATATCAGATTTAATTCTGGGAGTAAAATCAAAACCTTGATCAACCTTTTGTTGCTGTTGTTGTGATAAACTGACAATTGGTGTTTTTATTAAAAGCTGCAGGAGAAATTAAATGACACCAGTGCATAAGCCCAATTTGCTAAGACAGCCCAAATTACGCATATTTAGTTTTGGAAACCTTGATGAACTCCTAAAACCCTACAATATCCAAATGAATGTATTTTAAAGAAAAACATGAGCCCATGTTCTAAATTGTTGTCACTTGTTTTTGGTCGAGGTAATATGACGTTAACTAGTTTCATTTGTAACTTGTCTTGCGTCTGTGTTATGTCTCTTTTCCACTTCGCGCCACATATCATTCTTTTTCTTTGTTTGATCGATTAGATATTTTCTGAATAAAAGAATGGTACATCAGATCCAATCAACCAAAAAAAAAAAAAAAGTGAATAATAAAAATCTGAAACAACAAAAGCTAGATCACAGAATTGGAATCTATGTTATATATTTTGGATATTGTTCGCTGAAATTATGATAACATTGACAGAAGTTCACCCGTTTAGTAAGCGTTGTTATTTATATGTTCTCCCTAAGTATTTGTAGATTTATCTATTAATTAATGAACCTCTCTCAGTGGTTAAGAATTTTACAAACTAGTAAAACAAGTAAATTATTCATTAAGCTTAGTAACGAAAACCCTTTTTCCAGAATTTAATATTTATTATTAATTAAAAATAATCTTACACAAACACATGCAAGACATACACACATAATATGAGCAAAGAATGAATGAAAAATAATAGATAAACTCATTTGAGTTACAAAGACAACGCCAAGTAACTTATTCACCAATCAAAGAATCAATAATTTTAAGTGCACACTGCAGGAACACCTTGAGGAAACCTTCTTTTATCGGTACAATAGTTGTAGACCATGTACTTCCTCTGCGCCCATTTCACTTTATCCGCGCCTGCCTTGTCGAGTTTTTGAGTGAACCATGGAGAATTTGCGGGGCAAGATGATCTTCCATTAGCCCATACACATCCCTCTACATTGTAGTTTCTGTAAAAAGCGGTGAAAGGAGCTTTTGACCAATCTGTTTTCTCTAATCCTCCCCTTGTAGCCCAATTCTCGGCTTCCCAAAGGCTTGCGTAGAGCCTCATTGGTTGGTTCTTTGGAAATGGAACTCCAATCGACTCAGAGTTCTTGAACTCTCTAATTGGAATGCCATCAACTGTAAAACTGAAAGAGAGGAGACAAAATAAAAGTATTAGGAGTCTTACTTCGAAAAATTGTATTAAGACCATAACCTAAAAGCATATTATATTAATCAATGCGCAAGGGATGGAATTAAGGATGCGCTTACATTATCCTTTGTGGGTTCCATGTGATGCAGTAAGTGTGAAAGTTAACGGTTGGGTCGAACCATAGATGAAACTGTTGTTCTTTGTCTCCGGAGCCTCTTGTGTAGACATTAGTATGGAGAATATACGGATGACCACTAATATTTCCCAAGAACTCGAAATCGATCTCATCCCACGTAGTTCCCGGTGATTTAAGCTACACAGAGTCACCAACATACTCATCAGTTACATGTTATCTAGCGAATAGGAAAAGATGACAAAAATGCTTTGAAATTGTATGTTACTTACATAGAATGTTGTGACTGTTCCAGCAGAGTTACCAGGGATAAGTTTCATCTGAACCTCGGCTCTGCCATAGAGGAACTCCTGATGTGACTGAAAACCCGAGCCAGAGGATTTGTCGAGCGAGAGAGAAAGAAGCTTTCCATCTCTATCGCGAACCTTTCCGCGGCCATCACCCCAATGTATCTGAACGTCTTTGTGGAAGCTACCGGCATAGACGACCATGGATTGCACCGCAAAGAGAAAGAGAATCAAGAACGCAAAGCTTGTACTGCAAGAAACCTTCATTTTTATAAATATCTCGAGTAGTGATATCTCAGATGTATTGTTGTCTTGTTGATGGAAAATTAAGGTAAGTGAGATTGGTTTATATAGCTGCTGGAAAATGGCAAAGGAAAAAGAGATGGAAGGTTCGTTCATGTATGGGTTTGATTATTGAAAATGAAAATGTGCTGTATTCTAGTTGGCTCATTCGACCTCTTGCTGGTTGTTACAAATTGAATCCAATAATATAATGATTTCATTACTCGTTTTATTGTTACAAAACAGAGAAAATAATGTATATGGACATTTGTGTATCACATGCTGGTCCCGCGTTATATATAAGTATTGAGATCATTTTGTCAACACGGCTTGGACTTTTTGACCTGAGCGCAAACCCTCCCCGCCGCATAGAGGCTTCTGATATAAATATTTGCACTTTTATTTTATGTTTTCGATTTCCATTTCGGCTAATTTCATTTCCTTTATTTTTTTTTGCTAAAGGGTTATTTCAACTATCCAACGATACAAAATCGTCCCGTGTAATATAATTTAAATGAATTTGATAACAGCTCGAGTAAGCTAGCATTTGACATTTAGTCTGACAAACTAGTCCCTAGCTAGCTAGAAAACTTGAGCTATCAAACAAAATAATTATCTTAATTATGAGATTAAGAAATCAACGGTGATCCATTTTCAAGATCACGATATCCATTTTCAAGATCATGATCATTTCCTAATAACATGTACACTCATTGTAGCCTGGCTCTAAACAACACGACAGCTCATGGTCCGGTTTTTTACGTCGAGTCTACAAAAATCATCACCTTCCCATGCCATACGTTAAGAAAGAGACATGATTTTTTCTTGCCAAATTGTTTTGTGTCTTTAGTCCATTTTGTGAAACCAAACTCATACTAAAGTTTTTCTCATATAGAACTGTCCATATATGGAAATTAAATTTCATCGGACCTATTCAACAAATTCTTTTCTCTAGCTATATCCTGTTTCTAACCAAAAACTCATTTTCTTAAGAACTATTTTAATATCAGTTTACCATTCAGCATAGCCTTTTTCGACGACTGATGAGCTTAAACAAACATTACACCTTAAAAAAAAAACATAGCTCCAGAAAAATGTTTGTTTCCATTGGAAAACAATTTTTTTTTCATTTTATTAAAAACGTAAAAAACTATTTTTAGGAATGAAAACAAAAATTTGTGTTGAAAACTGGTCCCGTCCCGCCCACCCGCTTATCAATGCTTGTGTGCTTCCCAAGAATAACTGTTTAATTTAGTATTTCCTCTATCCTAATACTTATAACTATTTTTAGAAAAAAATTTGTTTCAAAATATAAACATTTTCGATTTCAATGCATTTTTTTTATTTTATTGATTATTTATTATGTGACTGAATTATATTTTTTATGATTGATTGAATTATATTTTATTTATAGATTATATGATACTTTCTCTATTTCATTTTATAAGCTGTTTTGAAAATAGTATTTACAAAAAGTGGATCTATTTGGATGTATTTAAAAATAATTTTGATTTGTGTGTTTTACAAATTTTCACAAATCAAGAGGGGACAATTAAGATTTAGTAACGAAAACTCTTGTTTCCATTATTAATTTAAAAATCTGACACATACACCACCACACTCCAAACACACATGGTATGAGCAACAGATGATTTAAAAATAAATAGATAAAGCTCAATCGAGTTACAAAGACAATGCCAAATAACTTGCCCACGAATCAAAGAATCAATTAATCTTAAGTGCACACTCTAGGAACACCTTGAGGAAACCTTTTCTTATCGGTGCAATAGTTATAGACCATGTATTTACCCTGCACCCTCTTCACTTCATCCATGCCTGCCTTGTCGAGTGTTTTAGTGAACCATGGTGAATTCGCGGGACAAGATGATCTTCCATTAGCCCATACACATCCCTCCACATTGTAGTTTCTGTAGAAAGCGGTGAAAGGAGCTTTTGACCAATCCGTTTTCTCTAATCCTCCCCTTGTAGCCCAATGCTCGGCTTCCCAAAGGCTTGCGTAGAGCCTCATTGGTTGGTTCTTTGGGAACGGAATCCCAATCGACTCGGAGTTCTTGAACTCTCTAATTGGAATGTCATCAACTGTAAAACTGAAAGGTGGAAGAACAAAAAAAATCATGAACACATAGCCTCAAACACATGAGATTAAACTATATATATGTACAGGAATATCAAAGGATCCGCTTACATAATCCTTTGGGGATTCCAAGTGATGCAGTAACTGTGAAAGCCAGCGGTTGGGTCAAACCATAGATGAAATTGTTGTTCTTTGTCTCCTGAGCCTTTTGTGTAAACATTAGTATGGAGAATATACGGATGACCAGTAATGTTTCCCAAGAACTCGAAATCGATCTCATCCCACGTAGTTCCCGGTGATTTAAGCTACACAAAGTCATAAACATACTCATCAGTTACATGATATCTCTACCGAATAGGATAAGATTACGAAACATGCTTTGAAATTGTATATAACTTACATAGAATGTTGTGACTGTTCCAGCAGAGTTACCCGGGACAAGTTTCATCTGAACCTCGGCTCTGCCATAGAGAAACTCTTGGTTGGATTGAAAACCGGATCCGGAGGATTTGTCGAGGGAAAGAGAAAGAAGTCTTCCTTCATTGTCTAGAATCTTTCCACGACCATCACCCCAATGTATCTGAACGTCTTTGCGGAAGCTACCTGCGTAGACACACACAGATTGTGCTGCAAAGAGAAATAGAACCAAGAACGCGAATCTTGTACCGCAAGAAGACTTCATTTTTTGTAGATCTCAGATGTATATTGTTGATGGAAATTTGAGGTAAGTGGCATTAGTATATATAGCTGCTGCTGGGAATGAAACGTGAAAGAGATAGAAAGATGGAAGTTTCATGGGCTTGATCATTAATAATGGTGCATGTGCTCTTGTCTCGTTGGATCACAGCTTTATAATATTAATTAATGTGGATTACATTAATTAGTTGATCCGTTGTTGGCTGTTACAAAAGTGAATCCAATTAAAATATTAGTTTCATTATTTATGTACAAACCGAAATAAATTTTGGACATTCCGGTCTCAATGTCTTGATATGTCAACGCGTCTTCGACTTTCGAGCACCGCTTAGAGAAATTCGTCTTTATTCTTTAATTTCATACCGAACCCAACTATATACGTAACACGGTAACAGTAAGACATTAGACATACACATTAAAGTCCTTAAATTTGGGTTCATATCATATACTATACTAGTTGTTCAAAGAAAAAAAGGGCTGTTTTCAAAACTAGTACAAAAATTAAAGTCAAATGCAAAACTAATACCCTCTTTTTTTTTTTTCCTTCTTTATCCTCACCATATTTGTGATAATAACAGAAATACCATTACTTTCGGCCTTGAAGTCTAACCGTGAAGTCTAATACAAAAATAAAAGGTCTAAAGAAATCTTATCTTCTTCATTTATTCACGAAAATGCCATCACCATCAATTCGTCCAACAACCATTTTCAACTGAAATCAAGCTTTGAATGCATAATTTACTCTTCAAACATATATACAAACTCATTATATCATCTCATAAACTTTTCTTCTTCAATTTCTTCTCCATTCTTACCCCAAGAACACATATTTTTATCTTTTTAAAGTTCATGTTTTTAGATCTTTTAATTTTTGGTGTGGGAGATCATTATAACGGTTGGGGAAGT
>OVBJ01003372.1:0-12475 GCA_900406535.1 Noccaea bulbosa
GTTATTTTGCGACGAAATTAATTCGACGTAAAAATTCATCGCAAAATGCCTATTTTCTTATAGTGATTTTCCATATACAAAATGTCATATCTAAATACATATGGTGTATCTATTGCGAATTTGAGTAATATATATGTCATGAAATTATTATCAGTAAATGGTCAAGTCACACAGCTTATAATTACAACTCTTGACTTTCAATTACTATAGTATTATCTCATTGTAGCCAACACGGTAGCAGTGCCACGTACCGTAGCACCATCCATAGATTTCACTTAAATAAGTAACTAAAATCATTTATATATTAAATTATATTTTATATCATATCAATTACACTTGATTTTTTTTTTTTTAAATTACACTTGTTTAATTAAAAGTCTCCAACCTTCTTATATTTTGTTTTAAATTGAACTATGGTAAATGTTATTTATTGTCAATTTAGACTAAGTAAAATATATAATAGTTTGATGGTCTCTACTTATAATACTAAAAAGGTAAGTGCGATTTACTACTATAAACCTTTTGGTCCAAACCTCCTAGTAGATATACATATTTGACGGTACTACATTTGTCCATAGTGTCTTATATAGTGGAGAATGGAGGTTCGTTATTCTTATGATTATTTATTATTTATTATTTTTGGTAAATCATTTAGTTTCTTAACAAAAATAAAAGCCAAATTGGCTAGCTTAAGAGTTGCGTTGTACATGACTTATACTGTATAGTCTTAATGGAAAACCGGAGATCTTTATTTACTTAAGTAATGAGTTGCATACCCCTACATTGTCTGAGTTACCTACCCCTTTAACCAAATGCAGATTAATTTAACCTTCTCTGAAATTTTCAGAATAAAAATTATGGTAAAATATAAAGACAAAAGAACAAATCGATAAATCATTCATAATGAAAGCCTCACGAATTTGTACACACCAAAATGTCGAACGTAATAAAAGATACTACAATAAACATTAGGTTCCATTTCAATGAAATTGTTAGATTATATCCTACATAAAAAAATAGACTATATATTATTAAGATTTTCATCGGTCTCCTTCAAGTAATTGATAAGAATGCTGATGATCCACACTGGATCTTCGACGTCATGGCGAATCTTCTCGAACTCGACGGTCCACACCACGTGACTACCGTCGGCCTCGTCTTCCTTAGGAGTGACCGCGATGGTTGCTTTGAACGTCTTGTAGCTATCGGAGATTAGATTTCCACTCATACTCAGCGTCACTGTTCTTTTCTCCCAACCCACCCTCTCGGTGATCTTCTCCTTCGCTATACGGTGAAAACAAAGCCATGAATCAAAGGTTTTGATTCATGATTAAGAAATGTGAATGGAATGTGGAAGAGTTAGAATGACTTACATATTATGTCAAAAGTGCTATTTATGTCGTCGGTGAAAGATCTAAAGAATTTGTCCGCCGGAGACTTGATGTCGAACTTCCCGGAAGAATTTCCATGTACTGCCATTCTCTCTCCCTATATATCTTTTTTTTCTTCTTATAATAAAGTATATGTTTTATGAGTTAAAGTTATGCTCCTTTCGACGAAGGTGTTTATATATAGAGATGAAATTTGCATTAACTTTTTTCACCGAAGTCCACACATCTAACTTTTTTTTTACCATATCACCCATATGTATCATGAAATTTTTAGTAGTATAATGGTCTAGTCAATTTTTTTGTTTTTCTGCGTGTAACGCAATTTTCACTAAAACGACGCGTGCATCAGTTTATTGGATAATTTCGAATCTTTCTATATATAGCCTTACAATTTTACTTCACCACTCAGTACATTCATGTGCCACATGGTAAAATAAATAATTATACACACCAAATTGATATCTGCTGCCTAATGTATAATTGTATATATAAAGTAACTCTAACCAAGCGAAGCAATTTACATCATAATTGATTATAAACCGGTGTGTATGTGATGAAATTAAAATAGGTATGTGAATATCATGAACAATTAATTAATAATAAATGCTCTAACTCATGTTTCACAAAAATATGACTGCATCAGTTTATTCGACAGTAAGAAAACATCGTCTTGCTTGACATGCAATAAACTTAATAACCGTGTTCTCAAGACATGTTTTTCATAAGTTTTTGGTTAATTTTTTTTTGTAGATGTTGTAATAGCAAAAAAAAAAAAACAAAAAAAACATTGGTTGCAATTAAAGACGACCGTGGAACCGACGGGGCTGGCCGGCGTAGATGAAGTGAGCGGTGGCCGGTGGCGCCCGCTGGAAAAGTCTCTCCTTTAATCAGAAGACACGTGTTTCCTTGTTGGAGAAGCAGCCATGGCTCGACAGGCTTCACAGGAGAAAACCTTCTGCAAGACAGAGTCACGTGCTTCTGAAGTCAAGTGCACGTGTTGACCACCGTCACTTTTTCCACTCCGGTTGGCGGCGATTTCTATCTTAGTCCTCATAGTACCGATCTGGATTTCACGGAAAGTGCATCGGCACAGCACTTGATTGGCCATAGAGAGAAGAGGAAGAAAAAAACAACATATATCTCCACAACATATATTGAAGAACATATATTGAAGAGCAAACGGCAATAGTGACAATAAGCCAATAATGCATGACAACATATATCTATCTCCACATGACTCACCTTAAGTTTTTTTTTTTTATATATTTTTCTTTCTTCGAAATGATTATTTTGTGGGTCCCTACGTTGGAAGAAAGTATAAATTGTGTAGACGTAAGTTTTTTTTTTTTTTGACGGGACGCAAGTTATTTCATCTGCTTAAATTAGCAATTAGTTTGAACCATTTGTAATACGTAGACTAATTATCGTTACCAAAAATGATTATGTGAACACTTAATGAATTCTGACAAATATATATCAGTAACTTCTTAAATCACTCAACTTACCAATCTTAATTTTAACTACGATAGGAGTATCCAATGTATTGAATTAAGTAATTAACACCCCATTTCATACATTAAGAATAGTTCATTCACTAATTTATTTATAAACTATATATTTTCATGTTAAAAGAAAATACCAAATAAATACAAAATTCAAAATACCAAAAAAAAAAAACCACAATTTTATTTTTGAACGCTTATTATTTTACCGACTCTTACCTTTTTTTTTTTTAACAACTACAGACTCTTACCTTTTAAATCTTTTGTGGTAGTTTTGAAATTTCAGGATTGCTGGTAGTTTC
Source organism: Noccaea bulbosa (assembly GCA_900406535.1). Classification (NCBI taxonomy): domain Eukaryota; kingdom Viridiplantae; phylum Streptophyta; class Magnoliopsida; order Brassicales; family Brassicaceae; genus Noccaea; species Noccaea bulbosa. The sequence continues at coordinate 3,196 of OVBJ01003372.1, forward strand.
AGATATATAAAGAAAGTATACAAATTTGCAGTTTAAGGAATTTCTCAAAAAGTACAATTATATTTAATTATTCAAAATATTCTTAAAAAACTTATATATACATTTAAAATTAATACTTTAATTTCATAACATATGTTAAAAAATTTGGATATGAATTTTGGACAGTAGCTATTACTAAATAACGTCTCTTCCATTAAAAAAATGTATAATTTGCCAGTGTATAGGACTTTGCTTTGACAAGCCTCTCAGTACAATATCTTGTAAACAAACATGTCTGTTTGATTCTCTCGAGTTGTTTTTTTGTTTTCTTATGTAATGCAAATTCTCAATTTAATATTTTTTTTTAAAACGCTTATTTTATACGAGCTCATTAGTTTTTTTTATATGTGGGTCAACGCTAAATCATTTAGTTTCTCAGCAAAAATAACAACTAAGTGGTTAAGTTAGGAGTTGCCTTCTACATGTATGATTCGTTAATTAGATGAAGAAGAACAACATAATTGTAAGAGTCTGAATTAAGCAATTAGTTTAATAAATCAGCAGGTCTCAGTTACACATAATGAAATGCAGATTAAGATAGCTAGCAATTTTGTGAATTATCGGTCCAACGATAATGTGCAAATCAATGTATATTAATTATTCGTAGCTTTACGAGTCCATATATACATCCCCAAACCGTTATAAGAGTATCATGCATATATTGCAAAAACTATATTATATATGGGTTCCACCTTTTTTTTATGTGTAGATGAACCTTGCAATTTAAAGAATATTTACTTAAGAAGGTCATCATCCAGCTCTGTGAAGTTTTTGTGAGCCACATCGACGAGGTACTGTGGGTCTTCGATGTCTTCGTGAAGCTTCTCATACTCGACGGTCCACATTACGTGACTACCATCGCCTTCTTCTTTAGGAGTGACGGTGATGGTTCCTCTGAGGGTTTTGAAAGCCTCCAAGATCCCTTCCCGGTTAAATTTCACCGTAATTATTCTCTTCACCCAATGTACAGACTCGGTATCCAAATCGTCTTTTGGTGAAACATAGCAATGATGAAGGCTTTTAATAAAACATATAGAAATTGAATAATGAACCAATACGATGATTGTAATGTAGAATTACCTTTGCCAGGGATTCTCAACGCATTTCCGACGATAGCTTTAAAGAAATCGTCAGCCGAAGACTTAACGTCGACGACAGTAGACAAAACTCCATTTAGTGTCATTTTCTATGTATATTTTTTTTTCAATATTTTTTAAGAGAATGTTGTGTGGGGTTGATGATATTCGTCTCAATGAAGGTCTTTATATACATAGAAGTTTATGAAAATCACACCAATAGTTTAACTTAATTACATTCATATAATGTTTTCACCATATGGAATATTTCAAAATTTGCCGAAAGCATTAAAAATTTTGCTTTCACCCACTCAATTAAATTTAAAGTTAAAGTAATGTATATATATGGGGTATGAGATAACCGATGAGTGAGCAAAAGCGTGATTATACTGTTGGAAATAGTTTTTGCGTAACCGTTTACATTAATCTCTTTAACTAAAAATGTTAATGCTTGAAGTTGTGGGTGTGAATTGTGATGCCTTTCATGACTCACTAATTGTTTTTTTCTTCAAAGTAAGTGTATATTAAATTAAAGAGAGTTCATACCTAGAAGAATATATAAGTTTGCATAACTAATTTATTTTATGGGCTTAATTTAATTATTAATTTGACCCTTATGCGTTAATTTATTTTTATTACCTTTTAAAAAGAAAAATATGATTTTGTGGACCAATGAGTAATTGGTGAAATTTAAAATGGTTTCTACTAATGAATATCATCTAAATCACTGAACTTACTCGAGTAACATTTTAACTTTGACATCTAAGAAAAATACTAATTTATGCATTACAAATAAAAATAGATTTGATTATTAAAAAGTGACTTTCTAGAAGATATTTATAAATATTAAATGATGTAACTTAATTTTCAAAACATATGTAAGGTTTATCCAATGCTAATTAATTTTCATTATTCAAAAAAGAAAACTCGATAGTCCATTTGGAGAAAACTAAGTAGTGAAACAATAGTTATAATTTTTTCAGTTTGTTACTATACAAACCTCTTGGTCTGAAGCTTTTGTAGGTATATATGTACGTATTTGACTGTATAGACTTGCCATTGTTTTACATATGTCAACATTTTTTAAATTAATTCTTATATTTGATATGCTTAATTTACTCTTGATAATTCGTTTCGTTTCTTAACAAAGCTAACAAACAAATTGGCTAAGATTAAATTTGCTTTCTCCATATGTGTTTTTTCTTCTGTATGTAATGGAGATTGCGAATTTCTTAATAAAAAAAAGAAAAGATGGTTGTTTCAACATATTTCAGTTACTCATTTAATAACTACATTTATCTAAACAAATAAAAAGAACAAGTTTGTGCGGTAAATTGTTCATGACAATATTTATCTACGTCATGACTCACAAAATCGTCATTTTTTTGGGTTCAAGATGAGTCCTTTAAACAAATTAAAGCGGACACCAAGAATTGATATATTGGGCACAGCTAATTGATTTAGTCTGTTTAATTTAGAAAGTAATGGAACCATACGCAATTGATTCTTATTGATTACTTTTCAAGAAGAAAAATATGATTACGTGGACCAATGTTATTTGATGAAATTAAAGTTCTTTTGACTTATGCATATCATGAAGACAAGAACAATCTCTTTGCCTAACACATTCTAATAAACCAAGTTTACTTTCAAATACATTACATTTACACTTTTATTCAAGACTAGATTTACTGTTACTATAAAACTGAGCAATTTAGTTTTCATAACATATGTAAAGATTATCAAATATGAATTACTAAAGAGCATGTCTGTCTGATTTGCTAATTATAATTGGTCTGAAAACCATTGTGTACAACTGTACATGTATTTGACTGTCTAGAGTTGCACTTGTCCATTGCTTTCCTTATATCACTGAGATCCTTACTTAATACAGTATTCTATATTTAGTATTTTTCTTGAGAGTGGGAAGAAATGAGAGTAATTATTCGCTCTGGGCCCACCTAAATTTGCTCATATCAAAAGAATTTGCCACGCGGGATTCGTCTTGTCGATTGTTTCGTCTATGGACTTCTTGTACCACTTTGCAATCGGTATGGCTTTCATTCTAAGCGTTCTCTTTTTCTTCAAAATAGGTATCTCATCCACGACCTCTTCAGTCCCCGTGGCTATGATAAAAACAGAGAAATTAGGATTTCAATCAAGAAATATGTATCGAATGATGAAATAATGAGTTTACGTAATGAGAGATAAGAGTTACCACTGGCTTTAGAGAGACCCATTGTCGAGATGTAAGCTTCAAAGAATTTGTGCCCCAGAGACTTGAGAATAATCTCATTAGAGAGACACCCATTTAGTATTGCCATTCTCTCTCTCTCTCTATTAATTTTGTTTTGTTTTTGTTTGAAGTAGATGTTGTGTGGGTTTGATAATAATCTTCTCGATCAAGGCGTTTATATAGAAAAAGATTTGTTAAAAATTACAGTAATTATTTTACCTTACCCCACCATCTAACATTTTCAACATATTGATATTTCTAAATTTAGCCAAAAGCTTCACAGACGGCTATTAGCATTTGCATTCTGGTTAATTTCAACCAATTAATTATTTTCTAAATTTTTCCACGCAACGTCAAACTCATTCCATAATCTCAAAAAATAAAACTCCATCCAATGCCATTTTGAAATATGTTATGTGTGTCAGTGTGTGACGTGAAGGTGTTCATATATACAAACAGTGTAATAAATTTTTCATTCACTATTTTACTTTAACCCCACGCATTTACTCCTTTTTTTTTTACCATATACAGAATCTTTCAAAATAGTTTGTTGTAATAATACAGAGTCTTTCAAAATCTAGCCAAAATTTTCAACTTTTGCATTTTGCTTCACCCACCAATTAACAAAATAATGTGTTACACAAGAGGGTAAATCGATTGTGCAGACCAAACTGATATAATCTACATATATAGTGTGTCAATCAACTCCAACTCCAACTAAGCAAAGTATTGAACCTCGTAACTGATTCCCATTTGTTTTTTTGTTTTTTTTTTTTTAATAGAAGCGACGTGAATGTGGTGAAACTAAAATTGTTTTACTAATGAATATCATGAAACATATATTAATAAAAGAAAATAGTCATATTAATATGTAAAGTACAAAAAATTACACAAATTGGTGTTTTTTAATCTTATTGTGGAAGTATATAAATTGTGGTTTTAATTTAACGAAAAATATTTTATGCTGCCATTAAAAGAGACTCAATTTTTTTTACTTCATTTGTATTCTACTTATCTCAATTAAGACCTTTTAACAAAAAAAAAAAAAAATCTCAATTAAGACCGTGGAAGTATACAACAAACTGTACACACCACAATGTCAATATATATCGTGTAATAGTAGTTAATTATATATTTTTTATTTATAAGTTGTTTTTATTAAGGATAACTATCTCAAAACTAAAGCTGTGTTATTACGTTGGAGGTAAGAGTTTTGTGTTTATTTCTCTTAACTAGAAATGAGAATTATACAAAAGGCATGCTGAATTGTGTCATCACATCTTCATAAGCCATCAAAAGTACGTAGCTTTTCTTAAAAAAGAGTCAGTGGGTCCCTTCGTTGAAAAATACATAAAGAGTGTTAAGCCCTTTTTTTTTTTTTTTTTTTTTGNAGTTAACCCTTTTTTCATCTGCTAATTTTTTTTTTTTGATAAAGGATTTTTTTTGGAACAGGTTTCCGGACTCCACCACTGATGGTCCCGACTAGCACGATATCCCACTTTTGATGGTTCCGTGTGGTTCTGCTGGCCTTACATACCGGATTCACGTAATCCCCTTTCAGAGCGTGGCAGTAACTGGGATTCGAACCCAGGTGGCGGAACTCACAATGCGGTTTCATCTGCTAAATTGGAATACTTAATAGATATTTTTTTTCTCCAAAAAAGGACATGAGTTGATGCTAATTCGATGAATTGAAAATAGTTTGGAGTACGAAGGAGTATCACGGAAAAAAAAAACAGCAAATTATTCAAGTAATCACTCAGACTTTCCTATTTCATTTTTCAATTAAAGATAATTTGAGAGGAGAAGAATGTTAATTGCAATTTAAGAAAATTATCACTTCTTATGTAATGAAAATTCTCAATTTAATCTTTTTAAAATAGCTTATTATAAGCCCATTAGTTTATTTTTATGGGTTAACGTTAAATCATTTAGTTTCTCAGCAAAAATATCAATTAAGTGGTTAGGTTAAGTTGCACAAAAAAAAAAAGTGGTTTTTTTTTTTTTTTTTTACAGCTAAAAAAACAAAAAGTGGTTAGGTGAAGAAGAACAACATAATTATAAGAATCTTGATTAAGCAAATAATTGCATAAATCCGCAGGTCTCACAACACATTTAATGAAATGCAGATTAAAATAGCAATTTTGTGAATATTATAATTATCGGTCCAACAATTTTACGCAAATCAATATATACTCCATACATTAATTATTCGTAGCTATACGAATCCATACATCCCCAAAGGCCAAAAGTTATAAGAGTTTCATGCATATATTGTTAAACATATATATATATTCTATATATATATATATATATATATATATATATAGAATATTTATTTAATGTCGAAGGTCATCATCCATCTCTGTGAAGATTTTGTGAGCCGCGTCGACCAGGTCCTGTGGGACTTCGATATCGATGTCTTCGTTAATCTTTTCGAACTCGACGGTGCACATTACGTGACTACCATCGCTGCCTTCTTTAGGAGTGACAGTGACGGTTACTTTGAGGGTCTTGAAGGACTCCGAGATCTCATCACGATTAAAATTCACCGTAAGTATTCTCTTCACCCAATGTATAGACTTGGTATCCAAATCGTCATTTTGTGAAACATAGCAACGATGAAGGGTTTTAATAAAACATATAAAATTTGACTAATGAACTATAATGAGATGAATGTAGTTTCAACGATGAAGAGTCACCTTTGCCAGGGATTCTCAACGCGCTTCCGACGATAGCTTTAAAGAATTCGTCAGCCGGAGACTTAACGTCAATGACAGTAGACAAAACTCCATTTAGTGTCATTTTCTAAGTACTTTTTTTTCAATATTTTTAAGAGTAAATGTTGTGTGGGGATGATGATATTCGTCTCAATGAATGTCTTCTTATACAAAGAAGTTTATGAAAATTACACCAATTATTTAACTTAATTACATTCATATATTAATGTTTTCACCATATGAAATATTTCTAAATTTGCCAAAAGCATTTGAAATTTTGCATTCACCAACTCAATTAAATTTAAAGTTAAAGAAGGTATATATATGGTAAGAGAGAACCGATGAGTGAGTAAAAGTGTGATTATTCTGCTGGATATGAGTTTTTGCGTAACCGTTTACATCAATCTCTTTAACTAAAAATGTTAATGCTTGAAGTTGTGGGTGTGAATTGTGAGGGCTTCATGACTCACCAATTGTTTTTTTCTTCAAAGTGAGTACATGTTAAATTAAAGAGAGTTCCTACCTAGAAGAATATATAAGTTTGCATAAATCATTTATTTTATGGGTTTAATTTAACTATTAATTTGAGCCGTATGCGTTAATTTCTTTTTTTTAATTACCTTTTAAAAAGAAAATATGATTTTGTGGACCAGTGAGAAATTGTTGAAATGAAAATGGTTTTTACTAATGAGTATCATCTAACTCACCGAGCTTACTCGATTAACATTTTAATAGTATTTATGAACTTACTTAATTAACATTTTAATTTTGACACCTAAGAAAAATATTAATTTATACATTACTAATAAAAATATATTTGATTATTAAAAAGTGACTCAAGAAGATATTTATAAATATTAAATGCTGTAACTCAATTTTGAAAACATATGTAAGGTTTTATCCAATACTAATTAATTTTGGGTTAATTTGTAGAATAGCCATATTGGACCTTGATATGAAGAAAATAGCCATACTATTTGGATAATATAGCAACTACTATTAGCTAATTTTTATGACGAATTTACCCTCACCGAACCAAATTACCATTCCATTCATTCCTTGTTTTATTACATGTGGAGGGATTATATCATCTAAATAGTAAAATTGAAATTATCACATATCATATATTTACATTGAAAATTACAACCCTAAACTAAAAACTATTATCTCTAAACTATAAATATTAAATCACAAATCTTAAATACTAAACCCAAATATAAATATTTATCTTTAAAACTAAATCCAAAACCTTAAGTACCCTAAACTCTAAACCCAAATAGTTACCTTCAAAACTAAACATATACCCTAAACTTTAAATATTAAACTCTAAATTCTAAACCCAAACCAAAATACATACCTTCAAAACTAAACATAAACAATAAACTTAAATACTTAACCCTAAACCTAAATTCTAAACCCAAACCCAAATATTTACCTTCAAAACTAAACTTAAATTTTAAATATTAAACCCAAACATTTTTTTATAACAATAGTTTTATAACAATAGCGTGGTTGTGATTAATTGTTAACGTTGTAAAAATGCATTTTTTTATAACTAATGTGGAAAACATGTGTAGAGAGGGCTTTTTGGGTATTTTTACACATTATACACAATATATTGTAGCCATACAAAGCATATGACTATTTTCTTAATTATTAAATTTTTGATGGCTATTTACGCCAATTTACCATTAATTTTCATTATTTTTAAAAAAAGAAAACTTGACAGTGGAGAAAAGTAAATAGTGAAACAACAATACTTATAAAAGTTTAAGCATGTTACTACACAAATCTCTTGGTCTGAAGCTTTTTCAGGTATATATGTATGTGACTGTATAGGCCATCGTTTTACATATGTCATGAAATTTTTAATTAATTCTTATATTTGATATGCTTAATTTACTCTTGATTATTCGTTTCGTTTCTTAACAAAACTAACAAACAAATTGACTAAGATTAAATTTGCTTTCTCCATATGTATTTTTTCTTTTGTGTGTAATGGAGAATGAGAATTTCTTAATAAAAAGAACAAGATGGTTGTTTCAACATGTCTCAGTTACTCAGTTAATAACTGCATTTATCTAAACAAATAAAAAGAACAAGTTGGTTGTGGTGAATTGTTCATGACAACATTTATCTACGTCGTGACTCACAGATTGTCAGTTTTTGGTTCGAGATGAGTCCTTTAAACAAATTAATTAAAGTGGCACCAAAAATTGATATATTGGGCAGAGCTAACTGATTTCATCTGCTTAATTTAGAAAGTAATGAAACATACGCAACTGATTCTTATTGATTACTTTCCAAGAAGAAAAATATGATTACGTGGACCAATGCTATTTCATGAAATTAAAGTTCTTTTGACTAATGATGAACACTCTCGTCGCGTAACTTACTCGAATAAAACCAAGTTTACTTTCAAATACATTTATATTTAAATTTTTGGTTCGAAAACCATTGTGTATCATGTATTTGACTGTCTGGAGTTGTACTTGTCCATTGCTTTTCTTATATTACTGAGATCTTTACTTCTTAATATTCTTTATATTTAGTATTTTTCTTGAGAGTGGGAAGAAAATGATTCTCTCTGGGCCCACCTAAATTTGTTGATATCAAAAGAATTTGTTATTTTCTGGGTTTGAAATTTCACTTTGCATAACTTGATAGGAAGATTTACTCTCATTTCTCCCCACTTGATTCTTTACCAGTCACGACCAAATTGGATAAGTTTAGAGTTGCCTTGTTGATTCGTTTGTATGAAATGGTGGAGAATCGGATTAAATATCATACTTAAACAACGAGCTACATAATCCACATATCTCAATTCCTTACTCAATAAATTAATCAAACATGGATTTAATTACTTAGCCCCTATATTAGTCGTCGATACAACATAACAATAATATGCATGCAAGTCGATATCTTGCTATTTAATTTCTTAAAAGCTATAAGAGAAAGTACTCATAACGATAACCGGCGGGTAAGGTTTGCAGAAAATTTTTGATACTCAGAACAAGCGACCCCTGAGAGACAAATCTCCTGTGCTCTCATTGACGACTCTTCTAACGATCAATTTGCGTTCGTATTCGACATCCTCAGCAATCCCTGACAAACTTAGAATAGGATATTATTGAATCTCTTGAATTACATTAGGTCTAGAGACCTTATATTTATACTTACAAAGAGCGTAACCTAGTTTCCTAATATTG
>OVBJ01003373.1:0-12469 GCA_900406535.1 Noccaea bulbosa
TTGTGGCAATCTTCATGCCGCAACATAACTAAAGTTGTTGTTTTATGTTTTGGTTTTTGTTAAAATGTTGTTTTATGTTTTGTAGTGGTTTTCTTTTTCTTTCTGTTTTGTTGTGTTTGTGGTGTTTGTTTGTTGTTTTTGGTGTAATGTGGTGTTTGTAAGTGTTATTTATGTGAGCGTTTTGTGGAAAAGTAAAATGTCGTTTATGTTTTATATAGTGTGCTAGATGAATCTTATGAATTTGTTACATAATCTTTAGTATCCATGGAGATGGATGTAGAACATGATTATTGTGCCAATTTAAACTTATAAGGCCCATTTAATAATACATTCCCCCAACTATACGTAGAAAACAAATTTACTATTTGGATTATGGAAAGAAGCCAAGCTAAGAAATATTGGTTTGTTGAAATGAATAATTAAGGAGCCATTATATGTGAAACCTCCGTTTAGAAAGACATGCTTGAACAGGGTTTTCTCTTCATTCATATTTTTCATCTTCTCTGGCTAGGTTTCGCGTCACTAGCTAGCCTTGAACGTTAGGTGATGTGAAACATCAAATCAGAGATTATTTTTTTTTTTGAAATTCCTAATTTTTTAAAAAATAAACTTTATATTTAGATGAAATTAATTAAGACAATTTAATTAATTTCATAAAAGAGCATGTTATATTTCATGATCAACTCGGAGGGCTAGCTGATTCGTTTGTATTTTATACAAATAAACTTTAAATTTTAAAAATATATCTTTCATAAAAGAACATGTTACAGTATATCTCAAACATATAAACTTTGTTTCTTTTATTTTTCTTCTCTGATAGTACATTTGCATTATTTTCTTTTGAACATAAAAAAAAACCTTAGATGAAATTAATTAAGTCCTCTTAGTCTAATAGTAACTTTTAAGTGGGAGAATCATGGGTTTAAGTCGCCATGGCTATTTAGACGCGCTTTTAAATTTGGAATATTTATGTGTATCCTAGATGAAATTAAAGTTTTGTGGGATTAGTTTTTAGAGTTTATAAAATTTTTGGGATAAAAAAAAAAAAAAGTTAGATAAAATTGAAATTATGGTCAAAACTATTTTTGTCAACTTCAGAACGAGTAATAAGACTAGCAATAAATGTTTTGACTACCAAAAAATGGTATTTTTTTAACTCCCTACCATAAAATGTTTGTGCGATAATTATCTTCTACAGTTTTGGTCTTTGACTAATTTTTTTTTGGTAGTTTTTTAAATTAATGTACGTTAAAAAAATACCAAAATAATATTCAAAGCTATAGACAAAATCAACACAAGAATTTAATGGTAGAAAGTTAAATAGATACCTAATGAAAATTCAGTCAAACTTACCAATACATTACTCTATTCTCTGCTAATACTTTATGGTAAATAATTTATTAAAACACATCATTTATTAAAACACATCATTACAATGAAAGATAGTTAAAAAAAAAAAACTTATATATGCATCCAGTCCAAATTTAACTTTAATTAAACCGAGATTTGAGTCTCCATCCAATGAAGTTTTCTCTATCAAACTTCAAGGTGTGCATGCGACATATATTTTAATAGTATAGACATATCGTTACGGTGATTGCGGATTCTAGATATTAATTAATCATAAACGTTTGTGATAAGTAGGCCTAATTTCTATTTTTCACTCTCACAATAATCAAATAACATAATATGATACATTTTATGTGAATCAACTCGTATATATACGTGTAACGTATTTATATCATTTTGGTTTATAAATTGTTATTTTGACTAATTATATTCATAATATCACTATTTTATTTAGAAGACACATATCCACTCACATTGCAGATCACCAGAACTTTATATTTTTCTATGATCGCAATTGCTAATATAATAGAACATAATAGTCTTAATATATATATATATTTTTTTTAGTCTTAAATATTTTCTTATTACCGCAAACGCAAATTAGTTATTTCTATACAACGTTGAAACGTATGATTTTTTTTATTATGGAAAATGTATTCAATATTCTTGCACATAAACTCAGTACTAGGTGATTTACTAATACGAGTTTTTGGTGGTTTTGTTACAAAGTGATGTCAAAAGCCGAGGCTAAAATTAACCAGGAGATGTTGATGTTAGCAAACGATCAAACTCCTGGAATTGGAGCAAGCTTGGGACAATCTAAGGAGGAGAAGAAGCTTATGACTGTTGCCATCAAGCCCTACATTCCAGACTTGAATGCAGAACCTTGTTCTGATCATTTTGCTCCTCGGCTTTATTACGAACTACAGGTCGAGAGTTTTGCTCGTGTCTCATGTATTGATTAATACTGGAAAATGCTGTTTCTCAATAAACAGTTTTCACATTTGCTCAGTAGTGGTGAGATCTTTAGGGTGAGGCAAGAACGCGGATTGGTGAAGCCATATGTTTTTATGCTTACAAGCGGGAACACTCGGTGGACAATATTTGATAAAGATCAAGACGCTTCCAGAAATTCCTTCCGATGGCTATTGCTTTATCATATCCATAGCGAAAAAAAAAAACAATTTGTGCGGGCACACACTTTCTCGTCATTGGAAAGGAGGCAGAGAGCATTGTGGTGTGGCGATATATTGAGATAAAGACATATTTTAGAGATAATATTAAATCTTTGTTTGATGTTATCTAGTTTACCATTTCCTATTAGGATTAGATTATTCTCTCTTGTATAAATACTCTACTATGTAAACCCATTCAAGACAACTTAATACAAAACACTTCCAATCCTATCACGATATGAGTTAGGGGTGAATAAATGGTTCAAAGGTCCTGCAATGATCACACCGCGAGTTATGTTTGGATCCGCAAGCCGTGGGACCGATGCTTTCTTTGCGGGAGGAGCTACGATAGATGAGAATGGGGTCTATCAGTCTTTAAACACAGCAGAGAAGTACACTGCTGATACCAAGATGTGGACCGTGATTCATGCATAAGAAAAGAAAACTCAGCTCAGGATGTTTCTTGCGTGGCAAGTTTTATGTCATTGGTGGCCTCGATGAGAATGATAAGCACTTAGCTTGTGGAGAAAGTTACGATGAAGTGGCTGATTCTTGGGAGCTGATACCGGACATGCTGAAAGACATGGCGTTCATGTTTCTCCATTCGCCGCCTCTCATTGCGATGGTCGAAGACAGTCTCTACACACTGGATACTTTTTCGAACGAGCTTAGTGTTTATAATATAAACACAAACACTTGGACGAAACTTGGTGGACCCGTGGTAGCTGATATTGTTGGAGTTTTGGGCGTTCCACTGAAATCTAGTGGAGATAGGCTTATGATGATGATGATTGGAGTGCCATTGTCGTTTGAATCTATGTATTGTGATGAGATTAATGGCGGTTTTCACATGTCGTCCGTCTACAAATGTCATGGAACAGCCTATATGGGAGAAGTCCAAGTTCGACGGCGTTGATATCATAATTTATATTCGTAACTGTTGTGTGATGTTTGCTTAGGGTTTGTTCTCGGACAAATTTTATACAAACATGTTCTTGTTTGGTTTGTTTTTTGCTTCTGCGTTTTTTTAATTTTTAATGTTTGTGTTTTAAAATAAGTTGCGGCTATCTTGATGCCAAAACATAATGGTATTTGTTGTCAAAAGGCAAAAAAAAAAAAAAACATAATGGTATTTTGTATTTTTTTGGTCGTCATGTCTATTTTGTATTTTGATTTATGTTTCTGTATTGCGTTTTTTCGTCTAATGTGTATCCTTTTGTTTAATGTTATAAGTGTTTGTGTTTGTGTGGTTTATTGTTTTCTCATAATGTTTATTGGGCTGAGTTTAAACAAGACGTCCTTAAGGCCCATTAAAGACATCGGACGAGAAGAATAAACCGCCTTATGATTTTTGTTGTTCCCTTCTCCGGCCATAAACTGTCGTCGTCTGTTACGGAAGGATCGGTGTCTCGCGAAAGCTGTAGAAATCAGAATCCATGGATATGCAGAGTGAGATCGAGAGTTTGATGTTCTTCGAACAAGCTCGGAAAGCAGCAGAAGCTACCTACATCAAAAACCCTTTAGATGCCGATGTTAGTTTCTCCTTGGATCTTTTTCTGGGTTTCATGAAGCAGATGTGTTTGTGATTCTCGCTTGATTGTTTCCTCTATGTATTGGGTCTCTGAAAAGTTTCCCCCTTTTATCATCGGTTTCGTTTTTCTGGGGTTTTAACAGTGTTCGATTTCTGTAGAATTTGACGAGATGGGGAGGAGCGTTATTGGAATTATCCCGGTTTCAGAACCCTGAAGGCTCAAAGCAAATGCTTCAAGGTGCTGTCCTTTTGCTTCTCTTTTTAGGCTATTTCTCAGGGCTATGCATCGATTCAGATTAGCTTCATTTGATTGAACATATATGTCTAAGGGCCTAACTGTGTTGAGAATCTGTTTGGAAATGTGAACTCTTTATATGAAATTTTTTGTGTAGATGCCATTTTGAAGCTGGAAGAAGCGTTGTTAATCGATCCAAAGAAGCACAATGCGCTTTGGTGCGTTGGGAATGCTCATACTTCATATGGGTTTATGACTCCTGATCAGATCCAGGCTATAGATCACTTTGACAAAGCTACTCACTACTTTCAACGAGCTGTCGACGAGGTTATATCTCTTTCCATTTGATATTCCAGACTATCCTTGTGATTATCATCATTTCTGTGTCTGGTTTCTTGAAATGTGTGGTGTAAGATTAAGCTTTGATTTTTCCAGCAACCGGAGAACGAACACTATCGGAGATCATTGCAATTGGCTTCTAAGGTAAACGTCTTTATCCATCATCTATCACCATAACTGTAGAAAACAATAAGCATTGTTCTTGTAGTGGTTCCTCAAGCTGTCCTAGTAATAGTGAACCTTCTGAATTATGTTTCTTGGTCCATAGACAGATTCTTTTGGCTCAGAACAAGATATCTTCTGAATATTTGGTTTATGTTTCTACTTGTCTCTGTCTTCAGGCTCCAGAACTACATTCAGAGGTTCACAAACATGGTTCAGGCCCTCAAGCCTTGGGCGGCGTCGCTGGACCATCATCAACCACTGCCTCCAGCTCAAAGGTACACTTTCTTTTACTCGAAAATCCAAACTTGGTTTTGATGAAATCTAAAACATTTGTGTTGTCATTTCCTCACAGACTATGAAGACGCAAAAGATGAACAATGATCTCAAGTATGATGTGCTCGGATGGGTCATATTAGCCGTTGGCATTGTTACTTGGATCCAATTTGCTAAATCTCAGATGCCACCGGCACCACCGAGGCAGTAACAACACTCACACCAACAGATCAGAAAACTCGAATTCATTTTCAAACTAGAGAGTTGTTACAACTTTTGAGAACAGAGTCGAGACTATATGAAACAGAGAATCAGATAAATGTGTTAGGATCTTATGAGTTTCTCTACTTCTGCTGTTGAATCAAATTGTGTTTGAGTGTACAGACAAATCAGTGAAGATTATCATAGTCACCTAACTCAGAAGAGTACTCTTGATGAACATCATCTTCTTCTTCTTCTTCTCCAATCTTAGTCTTCATTGCTTGTGGTACGATCATTTGGTTAACGCCATGAACAGCAATCCATTCGTTGACGTAAAGATCTGGGTGAACGAGCGGGACTCCATTGAGAAGAAGAACATCACCTGACCAAGAAACTTCGATTTCATACCCTTTTAGAGCGGTTTGCATAATCCAATCTTCCCACGCCAGATTCTGGAGATCTTTCCAAGAGAGAAGTCGTCGGATTACATGTCCCCGGAAGATAGTAGCGTAATCGGAGAATTTCGCGATGGAATTAGGGATCGCTTCGTCGATGGGAGCGAAGACTGTGAGCTTCGTCGTGCCGTTGCTGTTCTCTGAAGTTTCTAGTTGCAGAGCGAGAAACGTGGCCATGATCACGAAGCCTCTGGAGAGTAACAATCTCGAAGCCGACTCGAAGATGTTGAAGCAATTCGTTGGTTTAGTTCGATTTGGGGGAATTTGAGAGGATCCGGCGAAATTAGGGGTCGGAGAAGTACGAGTGGCGGAGCTAGGGATTGGAATCGATGCAGGAGATGAGATTGGGTCTGGGATTGGGGTTGGGATTGAAGAAGACGATGATGATGTTGAATTAAGGCTGGAAGCGGAAGTCTCCGGTGGTGTGAAAAACTCGTCGGCTCCGTAAATCACGACGGATCCATCGTCGAAAACCGGCGAATCTTGGACTACGACGTCGTTGATCGAGAATTTACCTCCGGATAGCGAAGAATTCGTGACGGTGAGAGAGGAATTAGATCTCAGAGTTGGGATTTTCGCGTCGCGAGGAAGGTTCCTTAGCGTTTCTCCGGGGAGCCTCGTCGGAGAGATCTGGTACTTGATTTCGAGAAGCGACCGTTGTCCATTTTCGGAGAAAGATCGATCGGAAGGAACGAAGATGGTGAGTTCTTGCCAATCTTCGAGATGCAGATCTTTGTTGGCGAGCTGGAGAGTGAGTCCCATGGAGAAGTAGCCGGAATCGGCGAGGATTTCCACGCCGGAGGAGATAGGTGTCAGAGAAGCATCAGAAAGTGAGACGAGATCGAGAAAGGATAGCAGGAGGAAGAAAGTAGTAAGAAGCTTCGACGCCATTGAAGCCGTTCTCGAGCTCGATTTCTCTCTCTGGTTGAAGAAAGGTTTGTTGTGGAGAGAAACCGTTGCAGAGGAAGTTACAGTTTTAGAGTATATCCTGTAAAGAGCGGGAAAGAGGTGGGCTTAACTAATGGGCTTTCACTTTTGGGACTATTTTATTTTTGTTTAGATTTATTTAAATTTTTTTATTAAGAAAAAATCGCATAATTTGGGTTTGACGGATATTCAACAAGTCTTGAAGCTGAAGGCAACTAACTTATTGAAATGAGAATCTGAAGGTATATTCAAACTATGACAAAACTAAGTTTTATTTAATCAGAAAATTAAAAAGAAAATCCGGTAATCTAGTAATAATAATCTGTTCTCAAAGCCAATATATTTAAACAATGCAGAACAAGACAAATAAGAAAAAGAAAAAAGCCATGGGCAATGATCAAATATTGTTCACTTGACTACGCAAGTAAACGTACGAACTTGGAACCTTACGCACAACATTAGCCCACTCAATGTTTCCCCAAACTTCACCATCATCACGTCTTTCAAGCGCAATCTCAGCACACTAAATGAATTTGTATCGATTACGACCAGGACCTGCAAGCTTGTCCCCTAACATTAAGAGTTTCCCACCGCAGTTGACTATTTCAATCATATGACTAGAAAGATTCTCATTCAATACATCCAAACCTCTAACCGCTCTCCATCCTTTAAGGTTTTTGTCATACCAAAAGCAATTTTTTTCATAACAAGCATAACATACATTCTCTATCATCACACACTTGCCACATCTTTTTTCCGCAACGACGACGTCCCATTTACCTTCGTTCGGATCATAAACATAGTCTTCCTTCTCGTCGTAGCTTCTATGGTAAAGCTTTTCTTTGATCACATATATTCTTTTGAGTTTTGAGGAGCGGATCTTGATCCCCGGATCAGGTAAAGTTTCCCAAGTTTGAGTCTTTGGATCGAAAACCTCAGCTCAATTCGAGGATCCGTTTGTCCCACAACATTCAGTTACATATATTTTCCCATTTAAGCAGCCGCAAGCGCTCTCTCTCGAGCTAGAGTCATGTTAGGGGCGTTACGCCAGACGCCATTAATCCCCTTGACCTTCATGGTAGAGGACGGAGACTTTTTTTGGCTGAATGCATAACATTCAGAACCAACCATAACCTTGACAAATGGTACACGAGGAGAATATGAAGAGGGTGTTCGTACCAACCGAACATTTCTGCTACACTTCTTCAAGTTACTGGTTAATGTTTGATCAGGTTTTATCCAGAGACTGAACCAAGAGGGACTCTGGCGATCGGGCAGCTGTAAAGAGACATGAAAGACGTGGTCGCGGTTTCCGAGGTGCTTTCGCGCCCAGCTCAGTGGATAAGATGAGAGAACGAAAGGTCTTGCAGACAAGGGAGAGTTTAGGGTAGTAAGCTGTCGATATGCAAGCTAAGCAGTTCGCAATGATTTCATCTGGAAGCGATAATAAAGACGGAGATGTCTTCGTTTTATTCTTTTTCTGCGGTGGCTCGCCTTCGGAATTCATAGCGGCAGTCCAGAGATGACCTTTCTGTGAATTGTTAAAACACGATCAGCATATGGATGGAAACCCTAACCAGTGACTCCAAGAAGAAGGTTTGAGATTTGTGCCACACGGATCAACCTATCGTGGGCTCAGCAAACTTATTATTTTATAAGCCCATGTACTAATGTGACTTTTGCATAGGTGTTGTAGTTTTTCATTACCTTATATAATTGTGTGTAGCACTTGTTTAAATCTATCTTTATGTTATTGTTAGTTAATAATAATATGAATAAGCCTTCAAAAATTCGAATTACAACTATCCGTTTGCCATTAGGGTTTAAGCACCAAAATTGGATCAAACGTTTAGTGATAGTAGCGAATCTTTTGTTACCTGCTTTGGGATCCATACAATTTTGATTAATAAATCGGAGTTTTGAAAATGAACGTTCCTTGAGATAATTTTTCCGTAAGGCTTGCGACGGAGAAGAAAGTGATGTGATGAGGTTTAATAATAGTGATAATTATTAGTTGAATTCTTAAATTACAAAGACTATGTTTATGATCCGAATTAAAGAAGGTAAATGGGACGTCGTCATTGCGACAAAATTATTTCTCACGTGTGTGTTAGAGAATGTACGCTACGTTTGTAATAAAAAAAGTTGCTTATGGTATGACAGAGAACGTAAGAGATACACAGTGGTTAGAGGTTTAGGTGTTTGGAATGAGAATATTTCTAGTCGTATGATTGAAGTAGCTAACTACGGTGGGAAACTCTTAATTTTAGGGGACAAGTTTGCAGATCCTGGTTGTAATCAATACAAATACACTTGTTGTGCGGTGATTGCGCTAGAAAGACGCAATAGTGGTGAAGTTTGGGGAAACATTGAGTGGGCTAATGTTGTGCTTAAGGTTCCAAGTTCGTACGTTTACTAGTTATTTAAGAATTCAACTAATAATTATCACTATTATTTACCTTGAAATAAGAGGGGTGTTTGTACCAACCGAATAATTCTGCTACACTTCAATTTTTTTTTTTTTTTTTTTTTTTTTTTTTTTTTTTTTTTTTTTATTNATTGGTTAGGGTTTGATCAGGTTTTATCCAAAGACTGTCACCAAGAGGGACGCTGGCGATTGGGCAGCTGTAAGCAGACATGAAAGACGTTTTGAGTGTTTCTGAGGTGAAATCGCGCAATGGAGAGATCATTGGATAAGATGAGAGAATGAAAGGTCTTGCAGACAAGGGAAAGTTCGGGGTAGTAAGCACTCGATATGCAAGCTAAGCAGTTCGCAATGATTTCATCTGGAAGCGATAATAAAGACGGAGATGGATTCGTTTTATTCTTCTTCTTCTGCGGTGGCTCGCCTTCGGAATTCATAGCGACAGTAGAGAGATGACGTTTTGTGAAATAGGGTTAGCATATGGATCAAACTCTAACCATCGACTCCAAGAAGAAGGTTTCAAATTTGTGCCACACGGATCAACCTCTCGGCAAACTTAATTAATAAGCCCATGCGACTAATATGACTTTTACATAGTAGGTGTCGTAATCTGTGTAACACTTGTTTAAATGAATCTTTGTTACTTAATTAGCCTCCAAAAATTCCAAGAACTCGGTTTGCCATTAGGGTTATGCGCCAAATTCGAGAAAACGTCTCCTACTGAATTTAAATACGAACCGTTCAACTAAACCAACTTTCTCCTTATCTTTTTATATCAAAGTAATGAAACTTCGAACATTTTCATATTCCCTCCTTATTCTCTACGATATTGGATTATAGCTCTTATCTTTTGTAATGTCTTAAAATCCCCATTGGCCTCTAGTAATAGTTGATTAAGTCATTTTGCTAAGCAAACATTGTATAATCATCCTCTACAAATTTTTTTTTAACATTATTTGTTTACGATAAATAAAAGGTTTGAATTATCATGGACAACTAGTTGATAAGGCCGAGTTGGTCTAAGGCGTCATATTTTATAACACTACATAGCTCCTTTGTTGTTAGTGTTACCATTCGACCATTTTTCCAGGCATGAGATCAATTTTATCGGAATTTTCTCACAAATAAACATACACATGGCTACATTATTAAATAACATTGTAGCAAAAATGGTTTTTGATGGTAATTAAGAAGACACACTAAGAAAGTCATAAAACACAAAAGACGTGACAATGTACAAACCGAGGACAAACATAAAGTTTACAATAAGATATAAACATAAAGTTTAAAGTTTACAATAAGATACAAACATAAAGTTTACAATAAATTTGGCGCAGATATCATCAAACATAACCAAGTAATGAAACTTCAAACATTTTCATAGGAACATAAAGTTCCCTAATTCTGTTAAATATTGGTTTGATTACGATAAATAAACTATTTAGATTTACATAAACAACTAGTTGATATGGCCGAGTTGGTCTAAGGCGCCAGATTAAGGTTCTGGTCCGAAAGGGCGTGGGTTCAAATCCCACTGTCAACATTCTCTTTTTTATTATTTTTTTTTCCCGTTTTAACTTGCTGACGTGTAGTCACCATTATTTGATGACGTGGAATTTCAGTGGTCACTAATCGAGTGGGACGAAACGATAAGGAGATAAAGAACACTCACTCACATTCCCTCTTCTTCTTCTTCATCATCCTCACAGAACCCTAATTTCTCCATTTCGAATTTCCACAGATTTCTCTGGGTTTGTGTTTTTAGGTGACTTTAGCAATGGCGATTGCTACATCGATGAGTTTGAATCTAATTGGGGCATTCAAAGGCTTATCTCTCTCTTCAACCTCGTCGTTCCTCAGAGGCGATTTGAATTTTTCCCCAAAAACCTCTTTCACGGTGACTCTCCCGTTGGAAAACCTCCAAGCTCCGATTCCGCTGACTATCGAGTCTGCGCATAAGAAAGGAGCCGGTAGTACTAAGAATGGCCGTGATTCTCCCGGTCAGAGACTCGGCGTCAAGATCTACGGTGACCAAGTCGCTAAACCTGGCGCCATCATCGTTCGCCAACGTGGCACCAAGGTAACTCTGTGAACACGAAATTTGTAGAGTTTTAGAAAATCTCGAGTTTCAGATTCCCAAGGAGCTTCTGTGTATGTAAAATATCTTATCATTTCAACTCAATTCTGGGATTTTTGTAAGGATTTTGATCGGTTTAGCTCTGGTTTAGGATGATACTTATCTGAATGCAATTTTTGTTTTAGGGAGATTGATTCATGTCATGAACGTTGTTTTAAAGCACGAAACTTTCGAATTTAGAAGCTCAATGTTGAAATTAGAAGCTCTTGAGCTCTGGTTTTTAGATACCGTTTCAGAATTTTAAAGTTGAATCGATTTTTGTTTGAGGAGATTGATTGATGAATGATTGTTTTGTTATGCAGTTCCATGCCGGAAAAAACGTCGGGATTGGTAAAGATCATACCATCTTCTCTTTAATCGATGGATTAGTAAAGTTCGAGAAGTTTGGTCCTGACAGGAAGAAGGTAAATCTATGACTATGATCATGCCTAGTATAACTTTATTAGCTTTCTTAATCTTGTTGGATTTCAAAATTTGGGACTTTTTTTCTTGTTTTTTGTTTTCGCAGATAAGTGTGTACCCAAGAGAAATTGTGCCAGAGAATCCAAACAGTTACAGAGCAAGAAAGAGAGAGTCTTTCAGATTGCAAAGGGAGAAGAAGAAGGCGAGACGCGAGAATTACACTTACACAATTCCTAGCCCACAACTTGTTCTTGCCTCTGCTGCAATCGATGACGCTGAAACCATTCCCGACTGCTAAAAACATCATATGTGAATCTTTCTTTGTCTCTCTCTGTGTTTAGTCTTCTTTGTTCATGATTATAATTTTTCCTTTTGTCCTTTTGCTAATTTATAAGAAGCTTTGTTTTGAAGTTTCAAGAGTTGTATGTCCAATCCAAACCTTTAACTTTTGTCAAAACTAATATGTTTTAATTGGACCAAAACTAATGATCAAATACACAAACACACTATGACAAGAATGGTTAAGAGGAGGAACAAAGAAAGAAATATGTCAAGTCATACTAAACACAAAGACGTCACTACTAGATCCTCTGGTGCAAAGAGGCAAACACACAGTGTGTAAAAGAAACGAGCTAAGCATAGACATGGACGTTGAGGACGACGAGAAAGAGGATGAGAAAGAGACCGTAGAGAACGGTGTGAACGAAAATGGAAGCTAACGTTGTCTTCATGTTCATGAAACCCACCGGAGATTCTTTCCCCGGAAACTGCAGTATTAGTCCCGGAGACAGAAACGCGAACAGAGCTGTTAAGCTATGGTCTAATATTCAGATTAGGATAAGGATTAAAGAGAC
>OVBJ01003374.1:0-12466 GCA_900406535.1 Noccaea bulbosa
TAAGTTGGATAATCAAACTATGTTGCATAATGTGGAGTTCTGCACACACAACACAATGCTATATAGTAAGCTTTTAATCATGTGCTGTTCTCTCGGATTACACAACTTGTGATGTTTAATAGATTGGTGTTGGTTACCTACAGGGCATCAGATGATATGGGGAAGAAGCAACCTCACGGAAAGAGACGCTACTTCATGGTCGTTGGGATTAATACAGCTTTTAGTAGCCGCAAGAGAAGAGATTATGTTCGTGCAACTTGGATGCCTCAAGGTTCTTATAACATCAACGCTGCGAGTTTGTTCGATCATGATGATCCACCGCAAATTAGAGGCACTTTCACAAACAATTTTAACTTTTTTTTTTTTTTAAGAACCATATGAAAAGTTTTAGCGATGGAGGCAAAAAAAATTAATATCCCACCAAAAAGTTTTTAACACAGATGTGATAGAAATTATTAATAAAAAATTACTAAAAACCAAAATTTTGGTTCAACCGATGGAGAGACCATCATTAACGGCATCTCTTACCTACGTCTCTTAGTGTAAATAGCAATTAAAATAAATAAAAAATGAGTAATTTAGCTGAAAACGTCTCTTATATAAGGTGAATTAAGAAACGTTTGTTACGCACAACGTGGACAATTGAAATAAATCAAAAACCTTTTTATTTTCCTCCTCTCTTTCGATGCTTTGTCTCTCCGATCCGAAACCGCATAAACAACTGCCGCCGGAATCGTCTTTCACTCCTTTGTTTGTTGGGTTGTAGTAGCAGAGCCATGGCTAATCACTATGATCCGAATCCTTTCGCTGAGGAAGAAGAAGTCAATCCTTTCGCTGTAAGCTTTTTCTTCACTTTGGATTAACTCGTGAAAAGTAGAGATTAATCGATCTCCAATCTCGCTTCTCAGAAATGGGTTTTCGAATTTTGTTGGATGATTGATTGACTCTTGAGAAATCATTGGGTTTTACTTTAGGGTTTATTTGGGGGGAACTCACTTTTTCCTCTATACGTTTATCTTAGTTCTGAAGCAATAAAGTTTGTGTTTTTCGTAACTGATTTGTAATGTTTGTGAATCCAAGTGTTGTAAAAGTGTTGTTCTTGATCTTTTGGTTTGTGATGCTTAGAATCCCGGGAGAATTCCGCCTGCATCGAACTCGAGACTATCGCCTTTGCCACCAGAGCCTGTTGGTTTTGATTATGGTCGCACCGTAGACATTCCTCTTGAGCAAGGAAGATCCGGTACACAGGTTAGTTAGAGATAATTGAGTAGATGTTTATATAAATTATATTTGAGGTTAGTTAGAGACAATTGAGTAGATGCTTACCGTAATCATGATAATTGAAGAAGATTGTGAATCTGAACAGCCACAGCGAGAAGCTCGTCGGTCTGCTTCACGAAACTAGATCAAGATAAATTGTAGTCTTGTGCCATGAAGTCTTAAGGCAATGTGTAGTCCAAAATGCGAGTCCTCATAATTTTGGTAGGACTTGGGAGTTATGTATGGATTTTTAACTTTGTCTTTGCCCTATGAACATATGCAGAATCACCAAATTATGAACAATGTGGCAGAGAAAGAAGGGATCAAGGTTCTCTGAGAAAGGCATTACATTCCACGTAGCACCTAATCCAATTGAGAGATCCATTGTGTGGACAATGACAACCAGTCAAAAAGTCATCAGCAGCAGGAAGCAGAAGAGCTCAACTTCTACAAATACATTGCTCATAAGTCCCTTTTTATGTACCATTCAGTGTTCATCATGCTAAGTAGAAAGATTAACGATGGAGAAAACATGTTTGTACATGAGTTAATGTGTACCACATAAAGTTTAGTAAGAAGAATCATTCTAATCAAAACTTTGTTCGGTTAAGTGTTAAGTGTTAAGTGTTTTATAATGAACATATACAAAATCATTAAGTGTAAATTTTCCAACCTTTTTTTTGTGTGACAAACTTACAAAGTGCTTCTTTAAAACTTACAAGGTTGATTTTTGTCTTGGTAAAACTCTGAACTTTAGCTAGTCATTGTTATTTTGTTGTTTATTGTTGTTCTCTCGCTTATATTTCAGAATTTTAGGTTTAATATCTTCGATTAAAATGTCTTGAATGATATTTGAATCTTTTTTTCTTGTTTATCATTTCAAATGCCATGTTTATAATGTTTTTATGTCAAATTAAAAAAAAACTTAAGAACATCTAAGAAACTTTACCAATAATTGATGCAAAAACGACGTCTCTTAACAATGTCTAAGAGACGATTTGGGTCTTCACCAATAATCATGCGCTATACAGTATTCGGAATTCGCGGTTGAATTAGGAATCCGGAGGGAGTGGGGGATGGGATGTAAATATGATCAAGTTTGGGGAAAAGCGAAGCCGCTGAGAGAGACAGAGGCTTCCCATTAAATAAAACGTTATCCAGATCCTAGTTGTAATAATAATACTCCGAATAAAACGTTATCCAAAATCCAAGTAATCCAACTAGAGAGTAATAATATCGAGAGAAATGGCCACTAAAATCTTCTCTGCATCTCCCGTAATCTCCGCCTCCGCCACGAAAACGCCGCACCTCCCCAAGGCGATAGCATCGCGCATAGGCACCTCCCTGACCGCCGCAGTCGCCGCGACTGCCGTCCTGACGATGGCTCCGGCGCTGCCGGCGGCGGGGGAGGGGAACCAAGCGTACAAGCTATACTACGGGACGGCAGCGAGCGCAGCGAACTACGGGGGATACGGAGGGAACTCGGACAGGAAGACATCGGCGGAGTACGTGTACGACGTGCCGGAGGGGTGGAAAGAGAGGCAGGTGTCGAAGGTGGAGAAGGGGACGAACGGGACAGACAGCGAATTCTACAACCCGAAGAAGAAGACGGAGAAGGAGTACCTGACGTACCTGGCGGGGTTCAGACAGCTGGCGCCGAGGGATGTGATTCTGAACAACCTGGCACTGTCGGACGTGGAGCTACAGGATCTGATAGCAGGCGCGGACAAGGTGGTGTCGGAGGAGAGGAAGGACGAGGAGACAGGGCAGGTGTACTATCTGTACGAGATCGAAGGAGTCGGGAAGCACAGTCTGATCACGGTCACTTGCGCTAAGAACAAGCTCTACGCCCATTTCATCAACGCCCCTACCCCCGAGTGGAACCGCGACCACGATACCTTAACCCACCTTCGCGACTCCTTCAAGACCGTCTCTTCTTCTTCTTGACTCTCTCATCCACTTTTTCTTCCATCTCTATGTATATGTATCATCATCATCGTCCTATATTCCTATCCCTTGCTGGACTGGAGACTACTTTGTGAATCTGTCATCAATTAATACATAACAAGAGTTTTGCCAAACCATGAAGAAGCTGAGTTTCTCTAGAGCTATTTAATCAACATCGAAAGATAGCTTATTCCAACCGAAAATATAGTCACACAATATAACTTATTGATCTGATTTGGCAAACAAAAAATGGTCCTCTTGCGAGGTACACGAATGTTACAGATTTGGAGTTAAGGATAGATATGAAAACAATTTCCAGCAAATAATTGTGTGTACGTTTGAAAGAATCAAGAGAGATTGTGTTTCAAAAGATGGAAAATCGGACCGTGACAGGTTTTGTCACATGGGTAAGGACAGTCAATGGATTTGACAGTTTTTGATCGGCCGAAGAACCAGTCACCTACAGACTCTGCGACTCTCTGATCGAAAACACAATCAATGAGCAGGGTTTAACAAGCTTGTGATTGCTACAAAATGAGATAGAAACCGCATAAAATGTTACCTTTCCGTCTAATTTGGGAGAATCTTGAGCAAACCAAGTGTCCTGTCTTTCAGACTGACAATGCGCGAAGCAAGAGTTTATGTAAAGACCGTTCTGGTCAGATGCTGAGAATGAGTTTATGGCAAGCACCATTTGATTCCTGAATTCTGTTTGGTGTGAACAAAGGACATTAGAACTATCAATGAGTAGAGAGAATGACGGTGACTAACAAACTTGATTTAAAAAAATTATTCACCTTGTAAGAATTGGATTTGTGATGAATCACAACGCGAGATATCTGATTTACATGCCTTCCAGATATGACCTGGATCAGCAGATGAAGGAGCTAAGCTCTGTCGGACCTGACAGAGAAAATTCACATGTTGATTCTAGATTCAAGGATCAAGCAATGAGGTGGATGAAAGAAAGACAAGGTTTTTAGTTATTACCTGCCACGAGTCATATGCTGTGTTGAGAAGAAACATAGGGGTTTTGACGTCTGAAACCAAGTTCTGAGGAAAGAAACACTGAAGAAAAGAGAAAGGGCACAAAGATTTTCTCAAGCCTTGTCTGCTGATCAAAAAGTGAGATTATTGATCAAGTGAAAGAGATATACCGAGGTAGGATCCAAATGGTTTGTACAATTACTGGACAAGCCCTTTTGGAGGTTCTGTAAATTAACAGAGAAAAGTAATTAAGTGTTACAGTAAGATTAAGATCAAGTTGTATGCACTTTCTTGCATCTGAGATTACCTGCACTGTAACAACACCTTGGAACATATTCCTAAGTGAGTGGCCACCAGAGACATCCACTCTGCAGTTTCAATCAGAAGACATTTCTAGTTTGAATATTATTTTTCTAACAAAAAAAGAAAAAAAGCCAAGTTCAAGAGATTTACGCGTCCAGAAACATTCCAGCATCACTTAAGCACTTTACTTTCGTAGAACTAGGTAATAGTTCCCTGAACTCATCACAGTGCAAGATGGAAGCTAATCCTCCTGCTGAGCATCCAGAAAGCATAGCCTGTGATGGATATCCACTGGCAAATGATTAGATAATAAGATTAAACAGAACATAAACCTGAGAAAAAAAAATCAAATAACCTGATAGGTTCAGTGAAATACAAAGACCTGGTCTGCTGTCTGCATGCCTAAAGACAGGAATTCTTCCATAGCCGCTTGCCAGATTCGTTTTCCTCTATAGAAAAGTTGTGAGCCCTGGTACAGAAGTCGTTGTACCAAATTATAAGAGAAAATCAAGGTTTCACAGAATATGAAACACAATATACTCTTGTTGTCTCTCTGACCAACCTCGTCCTGACTATCCCCAGCGAAAGAGGCTCCATCACAGTAGCGCAACTTGATTCTGTTCCAATTAAATAAGTCTGCAAGCCACAAAGACACATAACAGCAGAATCAAAACCAAGAACGTGCATTTTATAACCAAATGGACAAAACTTATGAGCACAAACCAGGATTCTCTTGAGGTTTATTGCTCAATATTCCAGTGAAGTTCAAAGCTTTTTCCATGAATTTAGAGGAACCACGCCGAGTTGTTTTCCGATCAACACAGCTACTATGGCTGCTACACCATCCTCCACCCTACACCACTCACTACCCATTGAGTTACAAAACAGTATTTAGCTTCAGTCCTCAATAGCAGAAGCTTACATTGTATGACATAAGCTAAAAAATGCACATACCTCAAGATGGATAAGCCAACTATTAGCACCTGATCCAAAACCACGATCTAGATGATAACCAGGTAGAGTCCCATCTAAGCACACTGCATCAATTTAGAATTTAACACCACATTTAAGCGTCCATCAATATAAAGAAGATTTATTGATGAATCTTAAATTAGAAGAGCCAAATGTTTGTCCACATCAGAGTTTCATAGTCAGGTAACCAAAGGAGGAACAAAAATTGAAATTATGAGCCCAGATCATACTGAAATCGAGCAAGAGGCAAAAAAAAATCAAACTCTTAAATTTCAAATTCGAACTAAGTGAGCTAAAATCGAGACCAAGCGGTGAACATTAAAGGTAAATTCGACAATGGAAACATCAAATCCCATATGAACAACGACCAAGAGACGGAGAGAGTGTACCAGCTCCTTTGGAGTGAGCTCCTTGAATCAAGGTGAGAGGCACCATGGAGACCTCCGATGCTATCGCCTCGTTGTCCAGAAACGATATCGCAGTCTCAGTGTCTCTTGATTTCACAAATCCGTCGGTAGATTCTCTCCGAACCACCGCCACGACTGAAGATAGCGAACACAAAACCACCGCAATCCACAACAATACGCTCCTCATCACCTCCGCGGGGGCAATAAAGCCAAGTTCAGGAGCTCCGGGAAATGCAGCAAAGACGACGACGACGAATCGAGCGCCAAAATTTGGGCTTAAAGATTGATTCCGATTTTCTTACTCTTATGAGTTATCATTATGAGCTAATCAGTAATCATCACCTCATGAAGATAAAGAAGATAATAGTAATAAATACTCCTCCTCTGTTCCTTAGTAGTTGATGTTTAAGAAAAAATGCATCTGGACATTATTTGAAAGTATCTGGTCTCAAAATACATCCAGATACATCCAGATACATCCAAATATATTTTTCCTTAAACATCAACTATTAAAAAACAGAGGGAGTAATAAATAATAAATAAAAAGTAAAATTTGTTTTTCTTTCTTATTTCGTACGTGGTTTATAATAGCAGGGAATCGTTTACTCAATTTTGAAAATGTATCCTTGTTAGCCTTAGACGTATATTTGAATTTATTTTAATTTGCATTTATTACACAATATACTTTACCCGTTCTGTTTTATAAGATGATTTCTATTAAAAAATGTTTCACTTTCTTTTATTATTTTCAAAATTGCATTAAAAACTATAAGATTTTATCCACAATTGGTCAATGAGAGTTTTTCTTTGTTTTCATTTGAGGCTTGAATCGCAAGTCATCTCCACCTTATATTGTAGATTTGTTGGCCAATCACAGAATAATAAGCATTTATTCATCCGAATACATTTTCTTACTTATTTGCAAACGTCATTTGACATTTGTGGAATCTCAAAACAAAAGAAAAAAGAAAAGAAAGGGTAAATGTTGTTACCAACTTTGCTCGATTTTTGAGATTCGTACGTTTTCTATTAGAGTCCAATGAAGAAAGAAATGTGTTATATATTTTCTTTTCCTTTTTGATGTATTATATTCTGTGTATTGTAATGACATGGATTTTTTCACTAACTAGATTCGACATTTTAATGAAAAATGAGGTATATGTGAAAGAATAAGGTTTCACTATACCCTACCAAACTAAGAATCTGAGGATGAGTTCTGTCAAGGCTAAAGGGACCAGAGAGGCTCTAAAGAGAGGAAAACAAAACCTTGAAGAAGCTGAGATCTCTAGAGCTGTTTGATCGAAACTGCACAAAGAATATATATATAGGATAAAAATATATATAACTTGGATAGAAAGCTTATTCCAGTTTGAAAATAATGTCACACAGATATAAATTATTGATCTGAATCGGCAAATAAAATGGTTCTCTTGTGAGATACACGAACGTTACAGATTTGGAGTGTAGGATAAATACGAAAGCAAATTCAAGCAAATAATTTTGTGTAAGGTTGAAAGAATCAGAGATGTTATTAGGGGTTTCTAAGATTGACTCACTCGAAAATCAGATTGTGACATGTTTTGTCACATGGGTAAGCACAGTCAATGGATTTGACAGTTTTTGATCGGTCGAAGTACCAGTCACCTACAGATTCTGCGACTCTCTGATCAAAAAGACAGTTAATGAGCAGAGTTTAACAAGCTTGTAATTGCTACAAAATGAGATAGAAACCGCATAAAATGTTACCTTTCCGTTTAGTTGGGGAGAATCTTGAGCAAACCAAGTGTCTTGTCTTTCAGTCTGACAATGCGCAAAGCAAGAGTTTATGAAAAGACCGTTCTGGTCGGATGTAGAGAATGAATTTACCGCAAGCACCATTTGATTCCTGAATTCTATTTGATGTAAGAAAAATAAAAAAGGAATTAGAAACCATCCACATGGTGATGATCAATAAACTTGAATTGGTAATTCCACCTTGGAAGAATTGGATCTGTGATGAATTACAATGCGAATGATCTGATTTGCATGCCTTCCAGATGCCGCCTGGGTCAGCAGTTGGAGGAGCTAAGCTCTCTTGGATCTGACAGAGAAAGTTTTGTCAAGATCAAACCACTGTGGACGAACGGATGAAGAACAAGACTTATTTACCTGCCACGAGTCATATGCTGTGTTGAGAAGAAACATTGGGGTTTTGATGTCTGAAACCAAGTTCTGAGGAAAGAAGCACTGAGCAAAAGAGAAAGGGCATAAAGATTAACGTCAAAAGAAAGATTCTCTCAAGCCTTGTCTAGTGAAAACAGTGATATTAATCAAGTGAAAGAGATGTTACCGAAGTAGGATCCAGATGGTTTGTACAAGTACTGGACAAGTCCTTTTGGAGGTTCTACAAATTAACAGAGAAAAGTATTAAGTGAGTTAGTGAGTTACAGCAAGTAGAGGTTAATGGTAACCTGTATGCACTTTATTCATGCTCGTTTTAAAAAAGGGTATTGAAACTGAGATTACCTGCACTGTTACAACGCCTTGGAACATATTCCTAAGTGAGTGGCCCCCAGAGACATCCACTCTGCATTTTCCATCAGAACACATTTCATGTTTGAATAATATTTTTCAACAGAACAAAAAATACTTCTCCTAACAGAAAGGCCAGGTTCAAGAGATTTACGCGTCCAGAAACATTCCGGCATCACTTAAACACTTTACTTTCGTAGAACTAGGTAACAGTTCCCTGAACTCATCACAGTGCAAGATGGAAGCTAATCCTCCGGCTGAGCATCCAGAAAGCAGAGCCTGTGATGGATATTCACTGGCAGATGATTAGATAAGAAGATAAAACAGAACATAAACCTGAGCAGTGAGCACAAAATCCAACAACATAATATGCTCAATGAAATGCAAATACCTGATTTGCTTGCTGCATGCCTAAAGACAAGAATTCTTCCATAGCCGCTTGCCAGATTCGTTGTCCTCTGTAGAAAATTTGCGAACTCTAGATACAAGCCATTGCAACAGATTATAACACAAAATCAGGGTACAAAACGAAGAACATTAAAATCTTACGTTTCATAGCTTATGAAACACTATATACACTACTCTTGTCTCTGACCAACCTCGTCCTGACTGTCGCCAGCGAAAGACGCACCATCGCAGTAGCGTAACTTGATCCTGTTCCAATTCCAGAAGTCTGCAAAGAGAAATCCAGAGTCGATACAATATTATGGCAGGTGAAGTTATACAGTTGCTACATAAACACATGCACAGTAACTCAAAAGTGACATACCAGGATTCTCTTGAGATTTATTGCTCAATATTCCTGTGAAGGCCAAAGCTTTTTCCATGAATTTAGAGGAACCGCGCCGACTTGTTTTGCGATACACACAGCTCCTATGGTTATTACACCATCCTCCACCCTAACCAACCCAATGAAATGATTTAAAAGCTTCTCACTTTTAACAAAAGCCGTCCTCAATAGGAGAAACGTCCATTGTATATACTAAGGAGCTAAAGTCTAAAAAGATTGCATAAGCTGTAAATGCACATACCTCAAGTTGTATAAGCCAACTGTTAGCACCTGAACCAAAACCACGATCTAGATGATAACCAGGTAACGTCCCATCTAGGCACACTGCATCAATTTAAAATTGAACAGAACAAAGACTAATCATCATCAAAACATTCAAGTAATCCAGAGAACAGACTGAGCTTTACAATATATTTTTTATTCAATTAAGAACGAATTGTTGAATCTTAGAGCACAAATTCGAAGAGCCAAATCAAGAGTTTCACGCAACAGAGAAATTGCGCTATTGGTTTAGCAGAATTTGTCAGCTAACTAAGGAGGAACAATGGAGGTAAAAAAAAAAAAAAAGAGTCGAATTACGAGTCCAGACACTAAAACTCAAAAAGAGAAACGAGAATCTGAGTTCTACGAAATCGAGAAACAGGCAAAATCCAACTCCACAATTTCAAATTTCAAAATCGAGACCAAAAGGTGAGCATTAAAGGTAAATGTGACAATGGGAACATCTCCGCCAGCATTTCCATGAACCCCAAAGGAACAACACGAACAAGATTGCGAGCGAGGGAGATAGAAAATTACCAGCTCCTTTGGAGTCAGCTCCCTGAATCAAGGTGAGAGGTACCATTGGAACCTGAGACGCCGGCGACGCCACCATCATTTCGTTCTCCAGCAACGATATCGCAGTCTCAGTGTCTCTCGGTTTCTCAAATCCATCGCCAGATCCGCTCCCAACTACCGCCGCGGCTGAACATAGTGAGCACACAACCACCGCAATCCACAACCACACGCTCCTCATCTCCTCCGACGGAACAACTAGTCAAGTCCCGGAGCTCCGGGAAATGCAGCAAAGACGACGAATCGAGCGCGAAAATCTGGCTTAACGATTGATTTCGATGTTCTTACTCCTATTACTGCTGCATGAAGACAAAAAAAAATAATATAATTTTGAAAAAGAAAGGGGAAAGCAGGGGCCCGGGACGTCTTTATAAATTCTTTCATGATTCTATTTGTAATAATTATGTTCCGTCACAAAATCTGCATATGTTTAATTTGGAAAGATTCATGTATTTGTAGAATTTTGATACAATACCAATTTTCAAAAAACATTTTGACTACATATTTCGCATTTAATATTTCTAGATTTAATGATAATGGTAATGAAGATAAATATGTCTAACCCCAGAACAAATAAATTTAAAAAAAGCAGGAAATCTTTTTCCCTTAATTTGATTCGCAAAAATTAAGGGGAAAAAAACTTAAAACGCTGTGAGCATTTAGCAAATTTTGAATTTTAATTTCCAATGGCATTTACGAGAATCCTTAATTATGTTATGACTATGGCAGGTGCATGTTTATATGCTTAGAATGTTCCTCCTCTTTTTGCGTACTTAAAAGATTTCTCAAGGAATATATTAATCACTAATGCTAGATTTCTTGGTCCTTTTGTTGGTCTGACCTGGAATATAAACCATAAACACGCGTCACCCAATGTTACATTCCTTTTGAATTAATTGAATACCAACTAATTCAATGGAATTATATCATCTCTATGACTCTATGAATATCAAACGTCATCTATGAATTTATATTCGATCAAGATATCCTACTCAAACAAATCAATGGATCCAATCCATTACCAAAAAAATTTTTACCCATGTCACCCACTACTAGGATAATGCCTTCAGCAAGTTTTGCTCCTGGGCATTTGGTCTGAAGAAAGTTGTAAACCCTTTTAGTTAGCGTCAGAACGTCAAAGTTGGGTTTTAAATCTCTTTCTCTTAGATTTTCCGCATCAACACCAACGAAAAATTCCACAGCATTCTCGGAGTAGTTCTTCTTGGCATCTAGGCGAGCTTTTTGGTCAACGCTAAGAGATTCGGTTCGGTTGCTCAGATTTCGGGGTCAAAGATTGCTGGGAGACATTGATTTAGGGTTTATGAAAGAGGCAAAGAAAGTGGCGGAGGAAGCGGAGGAGGGAGGTTTAAGTCGTGAAATTTATCTGATACCCTTAAATATATCTGACACTCTGTTACCGGATTGCGTCTCAGTAGAGATCAGCCCACACGTAACAATCTAATAAAATTGGTCCCATTTTGATGTCAAAAAAAAAAAAAAATCAATGGATCCAATCTCATCTCTATGAATATGAATTTATATTTGATTAAAATTTGTAAACATTTTCTATACAAATAGTTGTGTAATGAAATATGTGAAGTTATGAATATATTGGTATTCTGAACATGGTTGTAAATACTATCCAAGAGCATGTAGTCGCAACATCAATGATTATTGCATGAAAATCAAACACAAAATAAAAATCAAAAACAACCCAAAACATAATCTATAATTGTTTTCAAACAAAAAAATTATACATGCTGGACGACATTTCTTATCCTTCAAAATTTGATCACCACATGTCTCACAATACCTACTAGTGCACATATTGTACATTTTCTAGTTGTATATTCTTAAACTCCGAATGTGTTCTTAAACACAACAACCTACAGCAATCACATTCCTCACTTCAAAATTTTCACCAAAACCAAATTTCTTTTGGAGAAACAATTTAATCACTAAACCCAAGTGTTTTAAACCATAGCCAACATCATGTTTAAGTTCAATATAACATCATCTCTATGTTTTCGAGATCTATTAAAAAAAAAAAAAAAAATTGATCATGAGACTACCAAACCTCCTATCAATTGTTCCAACTTGGTTTGTGTCATTTTCCCTGCCATGTTATTCAATTTTTGTGTCTTCTTTTTACTTATTCTAACATTTCATTTTTATTTTCGAGTTATCACTCCCACTATCAGTTTATGAAGATCTTAGAAAAATGTGCTAGTCATGTTTGCAAGAGAAACAACGAGAGAAACGAGAGAGATGAGCAGAAAAAGACACATGAAACTAAATATGAAATGAAAAGAAGGCATGTCTTGTGTGTTAGTGTGCACATTAATCGCTTTTATTCTCCGGTTAGAGCATCTCCAATGGTTCATGCCATATGTTATTGCAAATAGCAAAAATATAGCAATGGCATTGAGTTTTTCTCCAATGGTTCATGCTATAA